>JALPQI010010871.1:0-41590 GCA_025490895.1 Thaumatotibia leucotreta
TTACCTGCATATAGCGCAAGTTCGTAAAAACTTTGTATAAATAGCTTTTTTCACTTTATCCTGTCAACGGTCACTTTACCCTGCAGAGTGATGGCAGGATAAAGTTACACAGGGTGCAGTGAAAAGTCGACTAACTAGATATTATCTCCTTAACTGTTAATAATACAAGTATCATAATTTTAGTATATATAGTTATACCCTAATGGAATATTAAAAATACTATAAGTAAGTAACCAACCGTATTAATATTTTAAAATAATCATGCCAGGATAAAGTGTGCATACCTGTTACAAACTCCGAATGTCACACTTCGAAAACTTGTCGACACAAGATAGGCGCACCTCGTGCAGAAACCTCTCCACCAGCGGTTAGAACCATACTGAAGCCGTGTTTTGCTTCTATTAGGTTCTCAATAAGACTTTCTATGTGTGTGTGAGGTGCAATACCGCGAACGCACAGGATATAGAGAAAATATCGCTGGACAAACTTCGAACGTGAATATTTATGTTAAAAGTAACCTAAACATCGTTTGCAGCGTCATATTTAATAATGTAATACTATAGTTTCTAAAGAAAACCAAGTTTCATTATCATACAACTGTAGTTAAATAATATAAAGAGCTAAAACTGGAGCTGTGTCGTGTTTGGACAAGGTAGGGTACAGTAGAAAACGGTATTCTTAATTTTTTTTTCTAAAAAAGTATTATATGTATAGATAAATAATGTTTTGGCCTCGATGTGTAATATTAGTGTCTATCTGTAAAAAAATAAATAAATGTGCAACATACATATTTCATATACTTTCTATTCAAAAACGTAACGGCAGGGTACGATGCCACTATTTTGAGAATTACCGTATTATACCTTATACAAAAGCAGGAAAAGGATGATTACTTTATTATTGATTGGATCATGCTAATCAGTACCTTCGTACTACTATTTTAGGTAAATTCTCGATGTGTTGATTTAGTTGGTACTGAATGAATTAAAATAAACAACCATGATAAACAGTTACTATCAATTTTTATTTATTTAATGTATTAGGTTTTCAAAGTGTGTACCGCCGGTTACCGCACAAAGATTTAATCTTAAACGGATTTCGTTATTCAGGTTCACAAAGGTATTCTTTATTTCTTCTGAAGCGATTCGAATTCTACCTAATAGTTCTTCTCTGGTGTTCACTGGTGTTTTGTATACCTTATCTTTTAGAGTTCCCCATAGAAAAAAGTCCAGTGGAGTTAAGTCAGGTGACCTGGCGGACCACGCTAAGACGTTGCTTCCACGGCCAATCCACCTCTCAGGGTATTGTTCGTCAAGCCAATTACGAACTGCTAGTCCGAAGTGAGCCGGGCATCCGTCATGTTGGTACCACATGGTTCTTCTGGTTTCCAAATCGATATCTTCAAGTAATTCGAGTAATTCATTATTTAGAAAATGAAAATAATTTTCTGAATTTAATCTGTTTGGAAATATGACGGGGACACATTTATGTTGATTATGGGAATTAAATACTCCCTCTCTCGTAAACAATGACTCATCGGTCCACAATATTTTATTTAGAAATCCAGGGTCTTCAACTAATTTCTGGGTCATCCGTTGGCAAAAGGCAACTCTAGCTAGCCCATCATTATTTATTAAACCTTGCACTTTTCTGTAATGGTAAGGATGCAGCCCGTACCTTTTCCATAGCTTCAAAACAAGTCGGTAATTAACATTCACCATTCGTGCTACTGCTTTTGACGATAATGTTGGATCTTCGGTAATCAAATTCATTATGCGATTCTCTGTTTGTATATCCAGATTTATCGCTCTTTCTCTTTGAATCTTTCCAAGCCCTTTTTCTCGAAACTGTCTGTGGATGTATGTGAAAGTCCAATGGTGTGGTATACGGCGACCTGGGTCGCGTTTTATAAAGTTACAATTTACAATTTCGCTGTTTGCCTCTCTTTCTAGCCAATATGTGAGTGCGTTAGAGAGGCAAACAGCGAAATTGTAGATTGTAACTTTATAAAACGCGACCCTGGGTATCTTCTTCGGTACTCAGCGACTGCTTGGAGCGAGTTACCATCACAAAATCCATACACATAATGAATATCCGCTAAATGTTCCGGCGGATAAAACGGCATAACGAATATTATTTATTAAATTATAACAGTGTAATTCTTACGTGACAATCAGTAATAATTTGAAATCAGTTTGTTTGAAATATGTCACATGTATCAATCATGTTCAACTTTAAAACTATCAATCAGCTAGTTGTCAGTGATGGCAAATAGGTTGCACTTTGGTGATTGAGAGCGGAATTAATCTATTCTTATTAGTCTTACGGATAAGAGAAAAACTACTTGTAATTTTTAAGTGTAATAAGAAAGATAAAGTGACAATTATTACCTACGCTGTATATCAATTGCATGTTACATATTTTTATCCACAATGAAAAATAATAATTTTCGGTAGTAAAACCTTTTTGTCGACAGGTACCAAACTTAATTAGGTAAAACTGGCTGACACCGATGCACCTAGGCAAGTGCGTCTGCGTGAAAGTAATAGGTGACTACGTCATACCTTAGGGTGTGTTATACTTGAGATTTTTTTAATTATGATTTGTTTTAAATAATTAATATCTCCTTAATTATGAGGTTTAAGACTATGTGTTACTAAACTTTATATACTCTAATTAGGCTGTAGAATCGTTACATTAAATCTTTCGGGTTATTCAGGCCAAAGGTTATTCATTACTAAACCACAGACAATAAATTTTAAGGGTGGATGTACATACAAAATTTGCAAATTAAGCTAGTTATTCATTACAAATATTTTCAGAATGAAGACAAGAGACAAAATAAATAATCTACGCCGGTTCTATCCCTACGCCACTGCCTGAGAAGTATTTCCTTCCTTTGTATGATTGTATTGTTAGGAAGGTATCCCAAAATTGGGACCGGCAAGAAACTCAGCGGGACAACTCTTTTCAAAAAACATTTGTAGTACATCTTAAGATCATCATGCATTAAACCAAAACATACAATTTTGATTAATAAGGAAATTTAAAATAATTTTGAAAAAATGAAAAAATGTTGCCAGTACTAAAAAGGGGGGGAATGGTCACCACCGCCAAATACATCAGCCTCACGGTTTATGTCTAGACTGTTCCTTTATCAGATGAACAACTGGATCCCAAGCTGGTGGTAGAGACAAGCTTCTTTCCATTCTATTAAAGTTTGGATATTTCATTATCTCAATAGCCTCACGCAACATTCTAGGAATGTTTCTCTTCTCCTTAACGAGAACCAAAGGCTTGTCAAACTTAATAGAATGATTCGGTCCATCACTGACATGCTCCCAAACCGCAGACTGTTGTCGACGGTGCTTGACATCGGCTATGTGTTCCTTCACCCTAGTAGTGATATTCCTCTTTGTCTGCCCAACATATGAAAGCCCACATTCACAGTCCAGCTTATATACTCCAGCATTCAGTAAGGGGGTGCTATACTTAACAGGCCTCAGAAACTGCGACATCTTCTTCATTGGCTTAAAATAGGTTTTAATAGAAGCACGTTTCAAGATGCGGCTGATCCTGTCTGTAACCCCTCCAACAAAAGGCAGAACGGCTGGCCTGCGCTCAACAGTGGGAATCTTCATACGAGTCTTCTGATCGGCTCGAGGGATCTTCAGGTTGTTTGCCCGAAGTGCCTGCCTAGCATGCCGAAGCTCCGCAGCTAGATGCCGATCATCGCATATCTTTTGGGCTCTCTGAAACAAAGATTTGCCTACAGTAGCTAGTTGGCTGGGATCGTGGCGGGAATTGCCATTTAAATACCTATCAGTGTGAGTAGGTTTCCTATATACAGTGTGACCCAAAGTTTTATCCGGATTTCTTATAACTAAAACATCTAAGAAAGACAGAGAACAGTCATTTTCTAACTCCATAGTAAATTTAATTTTATCATGAATGGAATTTAAATGATCTAAGAAAGTTGAAACACTACTTTTTGGAAGGATAGTAAAGGTGTCATCTACATATCTTTTAAATATCTTCGGCTGCATGGGAGCCAATGAGAGTGCTCTCTCCTCGAAGTCCTCCATAAAGATGTCTGCGACAACAGGAGAAACTGGAGACCCCATCGCCACGCCATCCACTTGAAGGTAGAATTCACCGTTCCATAGTAAGTAGCCAGATGTAAGGCAATGTTCCAACAACTTAGCGTATTCCTCTGACATGTTCTGCTCCCTTAACCTTCTCTTGACAATTTCAATGCAGTCTTGCACAGGTAAACTGGTGAATAGTGACTGGACATCAAAACTGACCATGATTTCCTCATCCGTCAAAGTTAGGTCTTTAATATCACGGATGAACTGGTATGAATCCTTTGTATGTGTGCTACTATTACCACGCAGAGGTGAGAGAACACCCGCTAGGTGCTGAGCCAATTTATAGGTGGGAGCATCAATTTGACTCACTATAGGACGCAACGGGGCACCTGGTTTATGAATTTTAGGCAACCCATACAACTTTGGTGGCATTGGGGAATCATGAACTAAACTTGGAACATCCAGATTAAGGTCGTCCGAGTATTCACCAATAAGCTCTTTGGTACTCTTTAATATCCTCGTAGTCGGATCTTTCTTGTTTTGGTTTAATGCATGATGATCTTAAGATGTACTGCAAATGTTTTTTGAAAAGAGTTGTCCCGCTGAGTTTCTTGCCGGTCCCAATTTTGGGATACCTTCCTAACAATACAATCATACAAAGGAAGGAAATACTTCTCAGGCAGTGGCGTAGGGATAGAACCGGCGTAGATTATTTATTTTGTCTCTTGTCTTCATTCTGAAAATATTTGTAATGAATAACTAGCTTAATTTGCAAATTTTGTATGTACATCCACCCTTAAAATTTATTGTCTGTGGTTTAGTAATTTTTCTTTGGTGGGTAGTTTTGTACTTATCTTTCTTAATTTGATGGAGGTAGATCTATCAAATTTCCTCCATTGTCAGTCATCCGCAGACCACGAACCCTGTAAAGTGTTCGAAACGTCGGAATGAAGTTAAAATTAGTTAATATACGTGAGTTTATCCGTTTTCATAGTTTTATTTCATGAGTAATCCTCGCGGTAACCGAAGAAAATATTATGTCTTCAACATTATTTGCTTACTCGTGGTACGCACACAGTGGCCGTGCTAAGAGTTGGAAAGTAAAGTAAAGGATACGTTAGGGTTATATTGGGCTCGCACTAACATATTGGAACGAGCGCGATGGCCTGCTTTACGTATCAAGATAAACCTAACGTTGCCGATACTAAATGACATCAAAATGACCTAAGTCACTAAGATCCTGGTCCTGGTCATGATACAGGGAGACGAATACGCAGTGTTTGCATTTTTAGGCGGCCCTAGATCTACAATAACATTGTACAATACTTTTGAAAGGTGATCTGAATCAATATTAACCTTAAACGGTCAATAATATTGTAACACTTTTCAATATTGCGCAATATAATTGATAATTTAAAAGGCGCCTTACGCGAAACTTGACGATGTCATTATGAAGTCTATGTGTTTCAATGTCAAACTTATTTTTAGACTGACGCCTTATTATAATGATAACTGAGGAATACATACATGGTTTATACACCTAATTACTCTAAATACATACCCACGTACGCGTAATTAGCAATACAATTAATTATTATCAGTTGATAATTAATAGGTACTTAATGATTATAATCCAATAATTAGATTTCTAAGATAGTTCTCATAAAACGGAACATTAAAAAAACTTATTGACAAATTTCGAAAATTAATATTAGGATAGGAATGGTTCGACGTTTTCTCGTGACATTTGTGACATGTGTCACTTATGTACTACTAGTTACCTACAATGTAACAGTGACGACAAAAGATTAAAAAAAACCGGCAAAGTCCGACTTGCGCGTGAAGGCTTCCGTACCATTATCAATTTATCAATTTATCATTTAAAAATACAGTTAAACCAACCTACCTCAAAAACTATAAGAGATAATTGAATCAAACCAAATATCGTTGATAGAGTTTGTTAAATATGCGTAACATATTTTTTTAGAATTTTATACAGCGTAGTTTAAAAAATAGAGGGGGGGGGGCACATTTTTCAGACTTTGAGTGCTAATATCTTTAAAACGGTTCGCTTAAAAAAATGTTTATATAATTTTCAAAGACCTTTCTATTGATACCCCGCACGCTTATATATATCGAAACCATTTTGTTTAAAACACCTATTTGAGAACGAGTTTCACGATATGTGTCAGAAGTTAAATGATATGGAAAACCAGCCATATTTGTTTACCTTTTTTTACTTTCAACTGAAAAATGGTGCTACGAGTAGGAATAGGCTTGAGTAGCAAGGTGAAGATTCTAAACATCTCAATGTTAAACTTCGTCATTTGTATAAGGTACCGTGCCTCCTTCAAATGACAAAGTAGCACATAGTAACGAATAGAAACTTCGGCAAAATGATGCCACCAAAATTAGGCGGTTTAAACGCACAGATATTCACCCAGCAACGATCGATCAAATGCAAGTCTCATGCCACACGCGACATTGGCAAAACTGGAGAGCTAAAACCGACTTCTCCGACAATATCCTGGTGTCGCAATTAACCGGCTGCCGGATATTACGCGCCGACTGTGTGCTTAAAAACGGAATTACACTGCCAACTCGATGGTTGGATTCCGACTTGACAAGTGCTTGAACCGACCGATGTCGGAAACGTTTAGTGCAAATTTAATGTGATAGTGTCACGTGTGACGGTTTGGCCATGGACACGGGCGTATTGCAAGCGGCGAGCGTTTTATCTGTTAAAGGTGCGACCGCACCAATGTCAGGGTGCTTAGTTAAGTTGCCAATCGCTAACGCTTAGTAGCGTATCGTAGTTTTTCCTCTCTGTCACTCTTTCATATTAGTGCGATAAAGACAGTTAGCTGCCTTTCGTTTACGATTGACGATTAAGCGTTAGCGATTGGCAACTTGGCTAAGCATCCTGGCCTGTTCAACTAGTGCGCTCGGTTTGAACTGTCAGTGCCACCCCTGGGAGTAGCTCAGCAGGGCCTCAAGGCAAGCGGTGACGCACGTCGCTCATTCGCGAATGTTGTTCCTCCAATATCTACGTAGGTACTAATTCCATCGATTTTTTCTGTAGGGCCTTAGTTACATTTATTTTATCACAGTTAAAAACAGCGTCTGTAAGATAGCACTAGATGAGACAATCTACGCTGCATTGGCATGATAAATAAAAAACACTACCTATCTTTTTTTATTTAGTCGTGGCTTGAGAAGATAACTTTACTTTAATTTAGAAATGTATTGAAGAAACAAACAGTTTTTCAAAGTCATACATAACACCGTAAATTTGCTGAAAAACTAGACTTACAGTTTCTTAAGAAAATATTTTAACATCATGTGTAATACGTATGTAATTTACTACATTAAAACAGAGCCTCAATACTCACCGAAGGAAGAAAAAACGTAGTCATTCATTATGTACCTACATATCTGTACATTGAAATTTGCTTTATCAGTGTATAAACATACAAAATAAATCGAATATGATTGAAATATGTAGGAAATATCTCAAAGCATTCAAAAATGGACAGAACAAACATTTTTTCGATTTATCCTAGGCCTGATACCTATATAAGGTAGATACACTCGCATAAGCTTCGGTAGGATTCACGGTGCCGATAAAAGGGAAAATATTTCTCATCAACTCTGCTTTGCACATACACCAATTAAGCTGCACAGAATATTATTGAACGTACTTTATTAACAAAGAAAATTACATTCAGCTGGGATCATCGGGGTTTTCCGATGCAATCGACACGCTCAAAGCGAGTTCGAAAAACGATGTTGAAATTTTTACATAATGTTTTTAACGCAACTCAATGTTTTTAAATTCACGAGTAGCCGCGTCAAACACTCTTTGAAAAAAAGTTGAAAGCCCTCGTTTAATTTAAAAACAAGTTTCGAGAAATTAATACATTTTTACTGCCATCAAAAAATCCGGTACACTTACCACTTTTTTTTATTAATTGCACGAGATGAAGTTCCTATATAGCCTCCAATTCCTCTATTTTGATTTATATTGAATCGAAAATACACGATTTATTGTCACGGTAAGCCGTAGCGTAGACAACACAAGTACCTATGAAAATATAATCATTTTACACGATTCGATCAAATTAAATTGTTAGTTACACGCACAAGGCACACGGTTAGTTCAATTAAAGTTTGTGTTGTAGGCAATATGTATAATTCTCAATATTGGTCAATATTTGCCTACACCAGGATTTGAACCTCAAGCTTCAGTAATATCAACAGTCCCAAACTAAGTTTACAGAAGCCGTTATTTATTGAAGTTCATTATCATCATCATCATCATCAGCCTATCGCAGTCCACTGCTGGACATAGGCCTCCCCAATTTCACGCCACCGTTCTCGATCTTCGGCTGCTCGCATCCAGCTCCTGCCAGCCATCCTGCGCAAATCGTCGCTCCACCTTGCCTGAGGGCGTCCTACACTACGCTTGCCGAGACGCGGTCTCCACTCAAGAACTCGTTTACCCCAATAATTGCTTGCTAATACGGTGGGCTATAATGTCGATCACTTTAGTTCTCTGCCGGATAACCTCATTTCTGATTTGATCCCGCAGAGTGACGCCGAGCATAGCCCTTTCCATAGCTCGCTGAGCGACCTTGAACTTGTGGACCAGCCGTACCGTCAGTGTCCACGTTTCGGCTCCGTACGTCATGACGGGTAGGACGCACTGATTGAAGACTTTTGTCTTCAGACACTGTGGGAGCGACGATGTGAAGATTCGATGTAGCTTCCCAAATGCTGCCCAACCTAGCTGAATTCTTCTATTCATCTCATTCTCGAAGTTGTTTCTACCCATCTGCAATGTTTGGCCGAGGTATACATATCTTTGAACAACTTCGAGAGCGGTGCCGTGTACTGCGATCGGTTCCGGTAGTACATGTTCATTGAACATAACCTTGGTTTTGTCCAAGTTCATCCGTAGGCCGATGCGTATAGAAGAGTCAGCCAGGTCGTTCAGCATCTGTTGTAGGTCCTGCAGCGTTTCTGCCACGATGACGATATCATCAGCGAATCGCAAGTGAGAGATGTACTCGCCATTAATGTTGATGCCACGCCCTTTCCAGCTCAGCGTCTTAAACATATCCTCCATTGCATTTGAGAACAATTTCGGGGAGATCACGTCCCCTTGTCTCACGCCTCTATGCAATGGTATAGGATTTGTTTGCTGATTCTGTACTTGGACGGACATGGTGGCGACCTCGTATAGACATCTTATCACTTGAATGTATCGCCAATCAACTTGACATCGCTGCAAGGACTCCAGAACAGACCAGATCTCAATCGAGTCAAAGGCCTTCTCATAGTCCACAAATGCTAGACACAGGGGCTGATTATACTCTTCAGTCTTCTGTATAATCTGCCGCACTGTGTGGATGTGGTCTATGGTGCCGTATCCGCTCCGAAATCCAGTCTGTTCCGGAGGAGGAAGTTATTTATGGTTTAATTTTCTTCAATATCGCGATTGTCATTCATGATTTTCAAGGATTAAACTACGAAAACGGATATCTATCGTGTACCTTCTACATTAATTATTACGACGTACGAAGCTATGTAAAGAGCTCGAAACGTCGAGATGTAATAACGAATCAATCATCAATTTATAATATTAACTTGTGGACGTGATTTTTTCATCGAGCATGTCTGTGTCGTAACGCTTAATCGTCAATCGGAAACGAAAGGCAACTAACTGTCTTTGTCGGACTAATAAGAAAGAGTGACAGAGAGGGAAAACTACGATACGCTACTAAGCGTTAGCGATTGGCAACTTGGCTAAGCATCCAGATTTTGCATGTGAATGGGTCTAATTTACGCATCATAGAAACCAAATCAGAATCCCAACCACGAACGAAGTATTGCCTCTCTCTCGCACTCGCGAATTCGTACATAAGTGTGACAGGGAGGCAATACTTCGTTCGTTCCCGGTAGGGCCTCAGACCTTTGTCTTGTTATCAGACTCCGCCGAGTTGAGCTGGATATTGATTGTCTGACAAATCAGTCTAAGGCGGTCAAAAGTTTAATAGAGATGATGACTGTGCTGTAGTTTAAATTAATTATTTCACATTATACACGACATACTTAATACACGCTGCCTACCCTGCGGAATTAGATGGATTGCTTCTATGTCAGTAATTACATTGGCTATCTTACCCCCAAATCGGAACACAGTACTAACTATTTAGCGGCAGGTTAACGGGTAAGACGGTGGTAGCTATCCGGATGGACCCTGCACAAGGTCATACCACCAGCAAATATAAAATTAAAATTTTTATTAAATAAATTGGAAAGAACTTTAATGAGTAGGACATTTGGTAGTATACAAATATGACGTGAATTTTGTGTCTTTCATATAAAACTTTATAGTGGCGATTGTTTTGACAGTTCGAAAAATGTGGATTTGACTTGCCATTCATCATACCTATGAGTTAATTACTTTAATTAGTGATTTAATATTATTTGATTAGTTTCATTAACGGGGCGACGAGCGGATCACCAACGCGTCATAAACGGGCTCCAAGGTTACTCTGCTTTCCTCTAGAGATGGGACTTCTTGATAACATCGATAAACCAATACGGCAGTGAAAATAGTACATTACGACACACGTGCGAAAAACATGAAATTCGAAACGAGTGGCGATGTTTTAAAATATGACCGAAGGGAGTGTTTTAAATCGACACGGGTTACGAATTTCCTTTTTGCACGTGTCTCGTACGACGTTTTTTAGTACAGATGGCCCTCCGAAGTTTTGGACCTGACGTAAAATGACCCACTTCTCGCACTAGAGCCTAAAAAGTACACCATCTGTACTAAAAACGAAATTTATAATTCTCTATGGGAAAACTCTGCGCCTTGCAACAATTTTGCCACTGTTTTCTAAAATATAAGTTGGTTTGCCATAAGTACTAAAACATAAGTCGCACATATTGCATTTCACGATGTAATCAAAAAGAGACAGCCGAGATAGGTAGCCGCAAAAAGGCTGCAAGTTGCTACCAAAGACAAGATGGGCTGGGGCCCTGCGACCATAATACGAGCTGTCGAGTATAAACGTGGTGGAAAGTTTGATTGAACAATCACAACTATTTTTGAATGGCATGTTAAGTTTTTTCATAAGCGTGATGTGTAATAGAATAGAGGGCACTCGCTTTTTGTCTTGCCAACAAAATTTCGAAACCGTTATTGAAATTTCGTATAGCATTTTAGTTCCATTACAGACCAAACGTGTGACTTGCAATGGCAGCATTGTATTGATCGTTACTACTCAAGCCTTTAGCACCATTCTTCAGTTGAAAGCATGGACCTATACCTAAACTGCCTCATCTAGTGTTATCTTAAGGTGCATTCAGACCAAACGAGCATTCGCTATTCTATCCCCCACTCTACGAAATCATCGAATCACGTTTTGTGTAACGATCGAATTTCGTAGAGTGGGGGGATAGAATAGCGGATGCTCGCTTGGTCTGAATGCACCTTTTTATTTGGCCGTAGGCTGCGGCCCTACCGCACACTATAAAATCAGCAAATTTAGGGTATTTTTCTTTGTCACTCTAATGACGCCTTCGTTAGAATGACAGAGACAAATCTCCGAAATAATTTCGGTGTTCTTTGTAGCAGGCATGAGGCCAATGTTATCCCCACCAACTTCTGTCGTTTTCAGAGTGTTAATTATTGAACTACGATCGACACTATCGAACGTGACAGTTCTCTGATGTGACGGGCTGCCACGTGACGATCTTTGTCCTTTTGCAACGTGACAAAGTGGCTGACACGCGTCAAACGGCGGAAATTACAGTGCCTCCCCTTAGCGAGTCAAAGTGAACCGCTAGCGATGGTATACATGATATGTGTGGGACACTGTAGTGTAACAGTAGTTTATGCAACAGGGATGTACCTGATAAGAAACTAATATTTTTATTTCATATACGATGAAATGATTTCTATAGGTAATGTAGATTGCAGCAATTTTTGTACAGAAGTTATATTTAAGGCACTATGTATACGAAATTTCTTCGCTACACAAAACGTGATTCGTCGAAATTCGTTGATTTCGTAGAGTGGGGGATAGAATGAGCTAATGCTCGTTTGGTCTAAATGCACCTTTAGATAAGTTTTTTTTACTACAGTCATTAACCCTATTGGAATTTACTTTAAAAATGGACCATCCGCAGACCACGAACCCTGTAAAGTGTTCGAAACGTCGGAATGAAGTTAAAATTAGTTAATATACGCGAGTTTATCCGTTTTCATAGTTTTATTTTTAAAAATGGATTTAAACAATCCTAGAGTATAATTATACTCAAAGGGTATCCCCCCACTATTTTACAGCCTCCTTATTCATCCCATCTCCTATTTTACTACGTCTTATTTAAATCCATAATTTAAATGCAGATTAGGCTGGCTCTCTGAGAAATCCCGCTATTAAAAAAAGTATAAATTGTGTCGATTGGGGCTCTGAATTTTAATATTATTGGAGGCTTTTCATAAACTGCGTAAGTCGATTAGGAGTAAGCTGGTAATTGATTTAACTGACCTTGGAAATTATAAAAGGAGGCAATAAATCCTATGGATTTTCCGTGTAACTGATCGTAATGAAACGCGAAATAGGTCATAATCCAGTTGGTGGGGCTGTATATGGCATTCGTTGTCAATGCGCGAAGCGACGCGGACGCATTGATGAGTAATTAATTTGTTAATTGCGAATTAGCGCGGCCCGGCCGCTGCTAACGATTTTTCACAATGAGCGCGCAACGTGAGCCCATTGTGAACGACTTTCTGGCCTATCTGCAAGAAAAACAAAAGTTGATGCGAGATGGAGCTATGGACCTGGAGACAGCTGTGCAGTTAAGTTCCTGGGCATCGACTTTCACAGTCGATGACTTCTGTGCAGCGAAGCAGGTGCTGTGCCAATACTTAGGAATTGCCGGCACATATGTTCCCCACCGGAGAGGGGATGAAACCGGTGAAAAGACCCTTGGGGATATAAAAAAGATCCTAAGGGATTACGAGGACCGACTTCCGGAGTTTGTGAAGATGGGAGCTAGCCTGCCGTCTGTCTCTCCGGAGGACGTAGACGTTTGCAGCTTGTTGAAGGATATCGTGGCCCTGAAGACAAGTCTTGCGCAAGTAATTTTGAAATTTGACGCGGCCCAATTAACTATTGCCGAGCTACGCAACGAAGTCATCAGTTTGCGGAATAGCGCTCCTAATACTCGGTCAGCGGCGTCAAGTTTCAAGACCGAAGTCCGACCCGGCTCGTGCGTCGGGTCACGTTTACGTGTTGCTGACACCGCCACAAGTGTCGCACGCGCCGCTCCGCCGTCCGCGCCGCTCCCGCGCGCCCGGCCGCCCCCTGTTTCGAAGCTACGTCAGCGTGCCTACGCCGATGTCGTCACCGGGCAGCAAGTCGCAGCTGACCGAGTCAACTCGCCCTCTAAGGCGGGTGAATTACGGGCTCCCAGTAGGGAGATGTCCTCCCGCACCAGTGTAGATAAGGAGGGATTTACACTGGTTCAAAGGAAGAGCAAGGTGCGCAGGGCGCCTCGCAAGACTTTGGGTGGCATCGCCGAACCAGTTAATTCTGGTCTTCGGGTCGCAACTCCGTGTAAGGCGCTCTACGTATCACGCCTGCATTACTCCGCCGTGGCTGATGACGTGGCGGAGTACGTCCACCGAAAGACTGGCCTCTCGCTGAGGGTGCAGCAGCTGCGATCGCGCCACTACGTGCACTTCAGCTCGTTTGTGGTGCGCGTGCCGCGGCCGCTCCAAGACACTATCGCGAGTCCGGACTTCTGGCCGAAGGGCGTCGTGTTTCGGCGGTTTCGGGGCAACCTGCCGAACCCTAAGACGCCGGCTCAGACGACGCAACGGAGCCACGCAGTTGTGTCCCCTAAATCTAATTAATGTGTTTTTCTATTTTGTATTTGTATTGTATAATTTTAGTTTCATGACGCATTGGTGTTCTACTGTAATGTCATGTAAACTTTTGTTTTAATAATAAATAATAAATAAAAAATATGGGCCATTTTTTTTAAAAGTTGTCCCCACTTACTTTTTTGTTTGGTACTTTTAATATGAATTCATAATATAGTTAATAATAGAAAAAATATATATTCCAAGGTTTTTTTCAGTTCAGTTGCCATTAAAAAAATAATAATAAAAATAAATTTATTTACTTACACAAACATAGGTTAAAAGAGTAAATAAACATAGGTAGTTACAAAATACATGTAAATAAATAAATAAATAAATATCTTGGGACATCTTACACACATCGACCTAGTCCCACGGTAAGCTCAATTAAGGTTTGTGATATGGGCACCAGGCGACGATATATATAATAGATAGATACATATAGATACTTAAATACATAGACATCCATGACCAACGAACAAATATTTGTGATGAATAAATACACAAATAATGCCCTCGCCGGGATTCAAACCCGGAACCTCCAGCTTCGTAGACAGGGTTACTACCAACTAGGCTACGGAGGCTGACTAACATGTTTGTGAAGCAAAACAATTTTTCACACATTTTGTATAGTGGTAACGGAATGGAAAGTTCGGAAAATGTTTGTTAATTTTGGGAAAATATTTTTCTCCTATTAGAATCGAATGAGCTCACGATCCTGGGTAGAAGACATATAAAAAATACGTATATTACAAAAAAATATGGGGACCACTTTGAAAAAAAAAATCGGCTATTTTTAACTTAAAAAGCGGTTTTATACTTACTGCTACTACTTTACAGCCCTAGAACGGTAATAATTAGAGCTACATATAAAAGTTCGAATGCCCATATTTTGTACAGTCGAAGACAAAATAAGGGGTATACAAAAACGTTCAAAAATATGTCCCAGTGCACTCTAATTCTGTGTAATAAGAACGTCGTAACATAATTATGAACGGATTCTTTCGATACTTATTTTTGCACTTGACTGTACGACAACAAATAAGGTGAACATAAAATTTGTAAATAACCATAGAACATCTAATATTCTTGATTTCTATTCAACATTTCAGTTATTGAAAGGCCAAGCCCTAAAGGTAGATTAAGACCAAACGGGGGAAAACTCATTCTATAAGTACGCCACTTTACGAAATCACGTTTTGTGTAACGAACAAATTTCGTAGAGTCGGATAGAATGAGCATTCGCTCGTTTGGTCTAAATCCACCTTTAGCATATAAAAATCATTACCTACCACACTATTACCAACAAACTGCAATAAAATTCGTCCAAGGCCAAAATATCAATTCTCACTGAAACAGGGCCTTTCATTACGCCGTTACCAACTTATCTTTTGCACTTCACCAAATCCAAAACTACCTTAAAGCGGTACCGATTTCTTTCTTGGCAGCGTCACCGGCCGCAAGTTAAAGTTGGCGGCCGTTTTTCGCGCAGTTCTTAACAGATCGTGCCATAAATAAGGGCATGGACACATCCAATTTTATCGTGGGACATTCGGCCACACGTCTTGTGGAATGGGCGTGAGTTACCGCCCTATTGTCCTTTAGAAGGGATTAGCCGTGAAAGAGGCCCTACCGCGAATAACGAACGAAGTGTTGCTTCCACAGATGTCATATATACCATAGATCAAACAAACGTATCTACTTAGCGTGTCAAATGAACTCAGTAAAATCTACTGAGTTGTCCGTCTTTTATCGCAACTTGCAGCTTTCGGGCGTCAAATTTTGTAAGTTGAAGTGAACAAAAACATTAATAATGCCTCCTTAAGTAATATTAATTGCAACAACACAAAAAAATATGAATACTCAAGGGCCTGACACATATTTAAAATCAGAGGCAAGTAACAACTTCAGTACAAAATCTGACACGCTCGGCCGCCATGTAAATGAATTTTCTTCTATCCAAATCCAATTCTGTGGTTGCTTCTCTGTCACACTTACGTACAAATTCACGAGTGCGGGAGAGAAGCAACGTTCGTGGTTAGCTGTAGGTTAGGCTGCCGGCGACCTCGAGATTTGCTTGTCACTTTTGATCTGGCCCCTATTTTACCATGATGATAGGTGCGACAATTGTAAAATATCACCAGAATGGTTAGGCAAGTTGCCAATCGCCATCGCTTAGTAGCGTATCGTAGTTTTCCCTCTCTGTCACTCTTTGAAATTAGTGCGACAAAGACTGTTAGCTGCCTTTCGCTTACGATTGACGATTAAGCGTTAGCGATTGGCAACTTGTCTAAGCACCCAGGGGCCGGAATTTTCATAGCGAAAATCTAACCGTCAAATGGATTGACCAAACTTTTTTATAGACTTATCGATGTTATGAAATAATCCATTACCAACTAAAAGATTCAACGAAAATCTAACTGTCAAAGGTTTCGCTATGAAAATTCCGGTCCTTAAATATCACTGTTGCTGATGCCATAGGATAACAGACGTGGGCTACGGCTACCGCTTACTATTGGACAGTCCATGTGCTTGTTTGCCATCATCATATTTTTTTTTACTAATAACGGTATTAAATCATTAATAAACTTCTTTTTACTTTCCAAAAGTCGAGATAATTGTAAAGGTGCATTCAGACCAAAAGAGCTTTCGCTATTCTAACCCCTTACCTACTCTACGAAATTAGATCGTTACACAAAACGTGATTCGTTGATTTCGTAAGGTGCATTCAGACCAAACGAGCATTCGCTATTCTATCCGCCACTCTACAAAATCAACGAATGACGTTTTGTTGTGTAACGATCGAATTTTGTAGAGTAGGGGTACAGAATAGCGAATGTTCGTTACGTTCGTTATGTTCGTGCGAATGCACCTTTACAAAGCTTAGAACTATTTTCATTAATTATTGTCATGGGGTTTGGCCTGCGTCAGAATTTTGCTACAATTGTCGTGTTTTTGTGACAATTGTAATTTAGTTTCGCAAAAAAAAGGATTGTACTGTTGATTTCTTACAGTTCGTGCTATGTATTTGATATCTGGCAAATGACCACATGGCCGCTTTGATGGTAAGCAGTATCCGTAGCCTATGGACGCCTGCAATAGGAAAAACTAAAAAGAAAAATTGCATTCAGAGACTTACATATACAGTGTGTAAATCTAATACGGGCGATCAATTAAACTGGCCAATGTATACCACAAAACTTTACAAGCTTCGCCCGTATTAGACTCACACCCTATATACGGTTACTCGGGTCAGGAAACGATCCTGGATTTTTTGAAAAATAAAATTTCGCAATTTTCCTTGGGATATCGGTTGCTCTTAAATACTTAATGTTACTAAGAAACATAATATGTATATACTTAGCAATATTATATGTATAGCACACCGCTTTTAATAACACATCGCATGTTCGTAACGCCCGTTCGACATATATTATCTAACAAATTCAAATAAATTATTTGCATTATTTTTGCATTCACCTTTGTCTTCTCGAAAATACTCAATTTGATAAAACAAAGTTTTAACTAATCCCTAGACAATAGCCAACAGTTCAATTTATTTAAACTTCTTATTTCAATAAAAACGTTTTAGAAGATAAAAGTTATATTTTTCTTATTGGAAAGGGCGCTTATTTCAGTCTCTTTGGAATAATCTCATTTGCATTTAAATACGTTTCTTTTGACAGCGATTTCATAAAAGTTGAGACAAAGTTATTGATCATGCCGTCATTTTGGTCTTGCGGTATCCGAGTTCGTCGATTAATAAAACGATTTTATGTAATTTATACCTGGAGGCCTAGTAGAACCTGAAATTGGATATAATATTGATTAAATTAGGACAACAATTTAGCTTTAATAAACACTTGTTAATCAACCTGGTCGACTATGGATTTGTTTGATATTTCTTTGGAGGTATAAAATACTTATACGCACTACGGGATCTTAAAAATAAAAGTAACCTCACTATTCCAACTTATTTATGCAGAAATACATTTGTATTTATAGCCGTTTAGTGACGGCAGTAAGAATACATTCGTCACCACGATAACTCCTCCTGCGGGTGTCGTAAGAGTCGACTAAGAGATTGAAGTGTCACTGACCATTATTTGATAAAAGACTGATGATCGGCAGCAGCGTCATCATAGTGGACACATTATTGCGATTGCCAATCCGCTTACCCAGCGTGGCGATTATGGGCATTTACTACCTAATGTGTCTATACGCATAGTTAATAGGAGAGGCCTACGTCCAGCAGTGGACTATCATAGGCTTATGATGATGATGACATTTTTAACCCTTAATTTAACAACGTCCAAAATACTGGACATGGTCTTTGACCCACTTTTTGTATTTTTTTGCAAACCAGAGCTAAGTACTACCACTATGGAGTGTCAAGGCCTCAAGGGGGCTTGAACAGTGAACACACGACCATCCCCTATTTCTGTCGAATTAAGGATTAAAAAGACACTCAATATTTCTTAAGAATTAGAGCATTGTATACATAACTATATATGTATAAAATATGTACCAATAAAGATTATATGTGCTGATTGAAGCAAAATGGTGTACGATTAGAACCAGAAGAAGTTTTATTTAAATTTGCTATTTAGTTCAACTTTTAAAAAGTGGTTGTTGCTGGGCCCACTTAATTAATCTTAAAGGAATAAAGAATCCTTTGACTTTGATAATCTTTAACTTCTGCTATGTCCACAGCAAAAACGCCAACTAAATTATCTGTATGATCCATTATAAGGGCAACAATCCAAATCTTTTTCCCGTTTACAAAGTACAAACACTTAATAAATATACATAGTAGTATCTAGCGTCTAATTTCACAGCACCCGCCCGGAATGAATCATTAAGAAAGTAATTAAAAAGCAAAATCGTCGTCCGCCTTTAATTTGCCTCCATAAAAACCTTTATATTTCACAATGAATGGACCAGTTTTTCAACAATAAAAATTGTTGCCCTTCTGTTTTGTTCATTTTTGTTGTTACACCTTAATTTGAGTTACCTTTTGTGGGTGAAATTAGAAGTTAGCTAGCATGTTTATTTTCATTTTTATGCCCATTTTTAGGGTTCCGTAGCCAAGGCACAATCGGAACCCTTATAGTTTCACCTTGTCCGTCTGTCCGTCTGTCCGCAGCATAGCTCAGTGGCCGTTAATACTATAAATCTGCAATTTGGTATCATAAAAACTAGAAAAAAAAATTTTTCGTGTACCTCCCCAACTGGTGAAGTGGGGATGTTTTGTTTTATTTGCTGTAATCTACAATAGTGTTGGGTATCACTAAATAGGTCTCTTAAAAATAATAAGGGTCTTAAAATATTTTTCTTTCTAAAGTCCCTATTTTCGAAGATAATCGCTCCAGAAGAAAAAAAATAGTCTTTTCTTCTAACTTTTGATCCGTAGCTCCAAAAAATATATAAAAAAAATTGTGAATAGTGGACTTATAGAATACTTTACAATAAAACTATTTTGAACATAATCAGCCCAGCCGTTTTTGAATAACTACGGAACCCTACACTGAGCATGGCCCGACATGCTTTTGGCCGATTTTTCGGAGTGTTATGGAAATTCTATTAAAAAACCTGTGTAAGTTTCCTTTTGTTTGAAACTTAAGCTGAAAAAGATTGCGTTATTCTTTATACAAAATAGGGTGCTGTGTGTTTTTACGTTTATTTAGAAATATTTTTTGAAATACTTTCTGTTTGCTTTGGTTTAATCGGTCTGTCGATATTAAATACCATATGCGTAGTTATTTTATGTTGCCAGTAAAACAATATTTACTCGTTGATGCATCGGACATTTTATTTATCGAAACACCTGTGTACCTGCTGATATTTTATGGAAATAAATGGGTTTAATTTTTGTATTTGGTGACCAATTCTATGAAGGAATTTGTTTGGTAGTATGTTTTTATAGATTATTGAAAAATAATTGTATAATACTTTCCTTTTACGTTGGCTTACAAAAGCGAGAACTATATTATTTCTGTGGCTCTCGTAGTTGAAATAGTCGTAGTCGGCTGCTCAAAATTAAAAACAAGTAAGAGGGTTTTAGTGAATTTTACAGGAGAGCCAAAAAACGTATTTTAACTTCAAAAGACATTTTCTCAAAAAGTTCTAGGGATATCAATATGATTTTTTTAGACATTTATTAGTAATATCATTTTATATATTACTTGTTTTTTATACTACTGTAACTGAAGTCATCTAGGATAGGCAGCTGAAAATCGTTTTTAACTTAGTAATTGTCACAAAATGTAAGAAAAAGTCTATATTAAAAACAAGTAAGTCCTTGTTTTTACGTAGACGAGTAGTGCGAAAATGTAAAATAGGTACACAAGTTTATTTTAATAGTTACATATACCTACATCAAGAAACCTCCTTAAATTTAAATGAATAAATAATATTTATACTAGTTTTATTTTACTATTTAATATTGTAAAAGCGGCAAAAGAAATATCTACAATTATTTTAACTGCTTGGCTGTCATGGTGCACGAGATACAGCCTGGTGACATATGAAGAGACAGTTTAGGCTTAGTAATGGTGTTTCGTTTTTACTCTTCCAGTACGGAACACCAAAGATACGTCATAAAGATACGTGGAAATAAATCGTTACGTAGGGTACATTTGGATCATGACCAGATCAAAATGCCAGTTAAATTAAATAGTAAAAAGTCTATTCATTAATGCAATCAAAGTAATAGTTCTGTTCGGTTAAGATAAAAAATAAAACACAACACCTAGCAGTTACGTCACATGTGTATGGTATGTACTTACGATTGGCTTTGTAAACACATGGGAACCAACTTTCTTCCACGTGTTAATGTCGTCCGATCCATTGTTAGTATTTAATTAACGCCACACATCATTATTCCATTAAGATTAGGCAATAAGTACTTAAGTACAATAAATATGTTCTGGACGTGCAACGTATAGATGTGTTGCTGAGATGTAGTATGACAGATAATGTTGCATATGATCGTTTTAAAATGTAGGGTATCTTTAAAACATGAAATAGACAAGTATATATCCACATTAAAAACAAGTAAGTCACCTATCCAAAGAAGTCGTATTCAAGTAACTGGCGAGTTTTCTATTCCTTATTAACGGTTACACAATAATAAAAACCAGTATCTCGCATATAACCAAGTTAAAAACAAGTAAGAAGGAATCCATTTACTTGATTTTCACTTAGTTTTACTCCAGATGCTTTATTTTAATGTTGTTTATTTGATCGAATTGAGATACTTGAAATGCATTTTTTCAAATAACTGAAAAACTATGAAGAAAAAAATTAAAATTAAAATGCAGAAATATGTATTTTAAGACAAGGAATCGTATGAGCTAAAAAACAGAAAATGGCCAAAAATGGACTTACTTGTTTTTAATTTTGAGCAGCCGAGGTAGGTATAGATTTGGACGAACCAAATTTGTTGAATGTCCTTGTGGTATCACTAATTGTCTATGATTGAAAAATAAGCAATCTAGTAAGTTGGTGCTAACATTCTGATAGGTACTTTAAGTTGTTATCTGATCACATATTGATTAAATGGTGAATTTAATAAAACCTGAATCTCATAAACGGGGCAAGTCAACAAAGAGAAGGATAAACTATTTATAATTTACATTTTATTATTTAGACTGCATTTTATTTCGTACCATGGTTTAATAGTTTAATTTTAACCGAGTGCACGTCCCGTCGACGTATTTCTTAAGTATCTCGTGTGTGCATTGAAAATCAAAAATATATTCTAGTATCAAACTCCCCATAACTTTTTGAATTTCCCGCCAAAAATGTCAGTAAAATTTTAGTGGTCACACTAACTCGCCAGCAATGAGAATTTTCGATATATTTTCAGCCACCAGGCGGCGCTAGAGTATGCGTCTGGTCCAAACAGCTGTTAGATTCATACTATCCATAGGTACTGGAAATAAAATATCAAATTTATATTTTATTCGGAAGTTTATTGATTTTGTAATGGATTACGACTAATAAACGGTCGTCGAACTGAAGATTGAGCTCAAAAGAGGCACGCCAAGTCACTGGTGCTAAAAATAATTACTAGAACTTTGTTATTTCATGGAAATTAACTTGTACCAATTTTTTTATTTATTAAAAAAAACAGTGCTGCCATCTCACTGCCCCATAGTGGCAGAAAAAGTATCAAAAACCCTCATTAAGTAAACCATTGTATAAATATATTGTTTCATTGTCTGTCGTTGTTTTCGCCATTTTTATTTTACTTTTTATCTACAACTGAGTAGGGTTGCAGAGTGCATACCATGAGCTCTCGGCGTCAGTATAATCGATAAGCGAGTATGAGCGAGATGTACAGAAAATAAGTTATTGACTATATCAAATAATACACAGATATGATAGGAAGGAACGAGGAGCGAACACCCCACATGACGTCAATTACATCGATGATTACGGGATGCAAATGACACCAATGTCGAGAAATTTCCTGATAAGCGGGATCAAAGCGCTGGGAGAGACCGTAGATCCAGGTGACTGGAAGAGGCCTCGCATCTATACTCTGTCCAATAGAAATTGGCAGTAGAAAAAGGCAGCAAATTAAAAAAAACTTACTTTTGTAGTTGTAAACTTTTCTATAATTATTACACTTTAAGTAAAAATTGTTAGAAAATAATAGTATTTTGCTCTTCGGTCCATAATCAATTTAAATTTATATTATTACTTTCACAAGTCATAGAAAATATCAGAGGATAGTGAAATGAAAGAAAAATAGCCCTAATTAAAGTGTTACGTTATTAGTGATAGGTACAAATTTATATAATTACTATTCAGATTAACTTAATGTTACTTTTATGCTTATTTCAAACTGATAAAATTATCACTATCATTTTTCAAAGACAATAAAAAAAAGATATATTTTATTTGCGGATTGTAATACAGACTTTTAGGCCATTAACCCCTGGAACGCCACTGCCATACATTTGCTTGTTGATTAATTACTTTAATAATTTTATATTATACTCCAATTGGTGGACCGATGACCTGGTGAAGGTCCCAGGAGTCCGCTGGATGCGAGTGGCGCAGGACCGGTCATTGTGGCAATCTTTGGGGGAGGCCTATGTTCAGCAGTGGACGTCTTTCGGCTGATATGATGATGATGATGATAGTCCAATTGGCTTGTGACGGATCTGTCCCTAGGCACTCCAGGGGTTAAACCATATCCAGCATCGAAAACTACTCGCATCTTCGTTTTATTATTCCCCCGAAACTTTTCTAATAATATGAAACTCCGGCTTTGTGCCGTGTAGCCTCTTAATCGGCGATTAAACTCCGGTTAATCTCGCTTTATGTGTGCAACCGGGCTTAGGGTTGTTTACGTGGGGGTTCCGTGTAGAGATATTGAATGCTTTGCTCGATGAAGTTACATTAGTTGAGTATACTAAGCGGCCAAGAGCATGTCGGACCATGTTTAGTGTAGGGTTCTGCACTCTGCAGTCGCTTACCGCCCTCTTCCGTCCGTCTTTTTCTTGTAAATATATCTCTCTCCTATTTAAGAACTTTGCTCTGGTCGGTGTAGCTCAAAGCACGCTCGCCACTTTCCTCGATCCAAGGCCATCTCTTTCAGGTTTTGATACGACGTGACTTTCACGTTCTCCTTGATTTGTTCAATATAATTTCTCCGTGGTCTTCTTCTTCCACGCTTTCCTTCAATCTTTGTAAATATACTTATGTGCGGGATTATGTATTGCCTAAGAATAAAATGCGCATCTTCCTTAATTTATTTTATTTTATCTCCAGCTTAATTATTCTTACGTCTTTTACCTTTCACCACGTTCGTGCGTTCCCCATTCAAATTGTTATCCCGTCCCTCTCGCACCGTCTACCATCCTTCTCTCCCACATACGCTCCGTTCCACTCATCTTCTTACGTTCCGATCCTACATATGTAAATATATATGTGAGTGAGTTTAGTAAAACGTACCACTTTGTCGTTTCCCATAAAGCCGCTTTGTCAGTTTATTCATATGAAGATACAAGGAAATCTTGTCTTTATGGTAAGCGACAAAGTGGGACGTTTTACTAAAAACTAACATATATGTTCGAGGAAAATTCAGAATCAGTTTGTACATAAGTTCGTCCTATTAAATACCTATTCGTATGGACGCATTAGGAGGTAATACCCATCATGGAATTGCTGGGCAAGCGTCCACGTGAGTGTCCACTATGACGATGCTGCAGCCCATCATCAATCTTCATTCAGACAGCATGAGCGTTCGTTGCAACCAAGTTTCTATGTGTATCGCGCATCCGTGGTAAGATGTTTGCACTTGTGAGCTGTAAAGGAGACTTTTTTGTCGACTGTACTTAGATCGCAACTCCTACTTGTACACACCATGATTGTGAATTTGTGACTCATAAACACCCACAAGAGTTTGGGTGGTGACAAATGTAATCTCACTGCCGTCACAACTCGAATTTGACCACTCATCGAATTGGACCGAATTAATTCATTACAATCAGAGATCGGAAAAATGTGCGTCAATGTTCGCAATAGTATGGACATGACTTCAAAGTTGATTCAATGAATAATTAAACGAATAATTTCTTAAAATTCGACTTCGAAGTTTTAAGGTGACTATCTAGAAGAATTTTCATAGTTGCCAGTATCAAATAAGTCATTTTCTGAAAATGATTAACTGATTAATTTTTCAATCAAATTTGTAGTCATATCCATATTATTGCGAACAATGTCGCATATTTGTCCGATCTCTGATTATAATTCTCGTGAGACCGGGAAGTTAGAATGACAATTATCCTCACAAAAAATCAAAAACTGTCGATTGTGCCGGTCTGGGCTTGGTCTACGGGTGAGGTTGTCTTTTATAGGTTAAATTAGTACAATATTTTAATGAGCAGACAAGAGAAAATTAGAATTCATAGAGTAACAAAAGCCAAGGAATGAAGACTGTACATCTTCTTAAAAAGATACTGATTATGTTGAATTATCACCATTTTCTTTGTAATTAGGGCTACATTTTAAATTTCTGCTTGAAAGATCGCTTTGAATGGGGAGAGCCTTTTTAGTATTTTATGGAATAATAAATTGTATTCATTAAAAACGATTTGTCCTTCGTAGACTAGTCAAAGTTGGAGATTCTGGGTATGATTCCCGGCAGTGTATGTGTGTTTATGGGTGTCAAATGTCGGTCTATAGAAACTATTACTTATTGATATGCTAGACAATGAACTAGTCAGTAGAAAATGGCGATGAATAAAAAAATTCAGGAGTTTAATTAAATTAATTATAATATTGTACATTACGAAACAAGTGCGAAAATCATGAAATTCGAAACGAGTGGCGATGTTTTCAAACAAGACCGATAGGGAGTGTTTTAAATCGACACGAGTTACGAATTTAGTTTTTGCACGTGTCTCGTACGACGTTTTTTAGTGCAGATGGCCCTCCGAAGTTTTAGACCTGACGTAAAATGACACACTTCTCGCACTAGAGCCTAAAAAGGCACCATCTGTACCTACTACAAATGATTTTTACCTAATCAACATCCCAGCCTTAAGAGGTCCAGTGCAGAACATATGCCTTTGTACTTCCATATATATGCAAGCGATCTGGCCTGCTACCACAAACATCGAATTTCGCATATTTCGGGGATTTTCTGTGTCACTCTAAGTTGTCTTAGTTGGAGTGACAGAGACAAATCCCCGAAATTTGTGGACTTCGGTGTTCGCGGTAGCAGGCCTGCATCCAGCGTCTCCCGGCAACCTTCATAAGTTGGGACAGACGACCTCTATCTTGTGTGTAGACGTCCTACGCTCCGTTTGTCAAACCGTGGCCTCCACTTTTCCACCTTATCGGTCATCGTTTCATCTATGTATTGTGTTCTGGGCATTTTTCCGCAACTTGACATGAAACGGGTCTATTTTGCATGGTCCCATGCTGGCTCAGTAGATACTTTTTGGGGACTTACATACACCTATGAATTTCGTCGCTGAAGTATGCCGGTTTCCTCACGATGTTTTCCTTCATCGTGAAGCACTTGTGAATTTCGATTGATATTTCGTACATAAGATTTTTTTTGTAAAACTCATTGGTACGAGCTTAGGATTGAACCCACGACCGCTGCGTTTTACCGTTCGACTAAAAGTGCTTTTCATCTTTTCATCTAATAAAATGCGTTATGCGAGAGACAGGGCGATAAATGCCCGCAAAGTCTGAAACCATCGACACGAGAAGAAGAAGATGTAATAAAAAAATTGTTATTTCTAAATACTTTACATTAGCAAGGTATTTACATTTATGCAAACCATATTTTGTTAGACCATCGCTGGTATTTCAAAGAGCTACGAGGTAAAAATTGGCCAAGTTTTAACGACCTCGCCTTTGTTAGACGCTATTAGTTATTCTTTTCACCGGCGCAATTAATGTTTAATATAAAACGGACTTGGACGGTTTTCTAAATTTAAAAGGGACTGATGGCAGGACAATCTGCATTGCTAGAGCGTAAATATTTTTTAGTAATTGATATCAAAGTATTTTCGCAGCTAAAATGCATAAGGTATTATGTGTCGTTTTTAAACTAGTAAAGTCTGTACGCTTAGGTTCAGAACAATTGTTTAGGGTTCCGTACCAAAGAGGTAAAACTCCGGTGTCTGTCTGTCCGTCTGTCACCAAGCTGTATATGTACCGTGATAGTTAGACCGGTCAAAAAATGTTCACAGATAGATAGGGTAATGTAGTAAAGGTGCATGCAGACCAAAAGAGCATTCGCTGTTCTATCCCCTACTCTACGAAATCAACGAATCCCGTTTCGTGTAACGATCGAATTTCGTAGAGTAGGGGGATAGAACAGCGAATATTCTTTTGGTCTGCATGCACCTTAATAGATTGTAAAATTAGATTTTGATGTGAAAACTACGTACTCGTACGTAGTATGTACATGCAACTACAATGTTATTGTCTGATCATATTATAAATCATTTAAGTTTTAAAGATGTTTGCGAAACCTCTGCTAAAATGAGCTTAACTCTACCTGTTCCAATTTTACAATATTCAACCTTTCTAAAACTTCAAAACAATGTTCCGAAAAGAGAACAATTAGCCGAGTCGATATTTTGCCCTTTTGTCTAAAGTCGAGCTAAACTCTCGTTTATTTCAATGGGCCTGCCAGAAGTTAAGGACGCTTAGATACGGTTTATTTTGTGATAATTTTATTGTTTGTCTGATAAGGTTTAATAGGACGAAAGGAAAACTTTTCATAGCAGTCAGAGGGTTAAAGAAGTGCTTAAAGAAATAACCTATTTTATTCTTTTTCTTATTCTGGAGGGGCAATCACCGAGAGACTGTATTCTTTTTAAAATACCTATTTAATGATACTCCACGCTATAGAATTACAGCAAAATAAAAATATCATCCCCACTTTACTACTAACGGCTTACTGCTAACGGCGGTACACAAAAACAATTTTTTTCTATATTTTATTGTACCCCTTTATTGGCGTGATTATTATGTACAGTCACGTCTAATAACATGTATACATTTCGGAACGTATGTCAAAGGCATAAGGATCAAAATTGTGTACATATTATTAGAGCCGACCGTACACCTGTACCAAATTACAAATTTCAAGTACTAACGGCCTCTGAGCTATGCTGCGGACAGACAGACGGACGGACAGTAAACGTAAAAGTACGGACATTAAGTTTTAACCCCCTTATTCATAAACGTCTGCTAACTTAACAAGCCGCTAATAATTGTTTGTCCCTTTCGGTCTTAACAATGTGTTTATAAGAGCAAAAGGGACAAACAATACTTAGCGGCTTGTTAAGTTAGCAGACTTTTATGAATAAGGGGGTAAGTTATTTGTTACAAGCTTGTACAATTCTGTTTGCAATGAAGTCTTTTCCAATTTATTTGTGCTTTCTTTATTTGTTGTTATTAGTTTTAGGTTGAGGCCGTGTGACGGCAGTGAGAATACATTTGTCATCACCCCAACTCCTCCTGCGGGTGTCGTAATAGTCGACTAAGGGATTGAAGTGTCACTGACTATTCTTTGATAATAGATTGATGATGGGCAGCAGCGTCATCATAGTGGACACATTACTGCGATCGTCAATCCGCTTGTCCAGCGTGACGATTATGGACATTTACCTCCTAATGCGTATAGCTTAGTTAATAGGAGAGGCCTACGTCCTGCAGTGGACTATCATAGGCTGATGCATGCATGTATGCTGTTTTAGGTTGTGTCCTCTTGCGCGTCATTGAGTTTCGATTGAACAGGCCATCTAGTTCTGGACAGTCGTAGTATACTTGAGTGATTTCCTTAAAATGTCGCTAACATGTCGCGGGCATTTCAGATTTGAACAAAAACATTTTGCTAACATTACAGACAGATTCAGGTCATACGTCTACTCCCTTTGTCTTTCCGATTTACTGATATTGGATTCCGCCGAGGGCCGTTTTCTAATAAACGTCGACGGAGAATTCCGGAGACGGAAAAGGCAAATAATCATGCAAGATGGCTAATATTGTCGGAGTATGGTTTCTTTTGCATTGGTCATGTAACGAACAAACGGAATTTGATTGCTATGCAGTGCAATTTGCAATTTCATATCCTACCCATGGCAGAATTTTTGAACTCGTGTTAAGGTGCATTCAGACCAAACGAGCATTCGCTATTCTATCCCCCTACTCTACGAAATTCGATCGTTACACAAAACGTGATTTCGTAGAGCGGGGGCTATAATAGCGAATGCTCATTTGGTCTGATTGCACCTTTAGATGTCCATGTTTGATTTTCGGCATACGAGGCCCACCTCGTACCTACTCCAGTATACCAGACACCAAATGTATGGAAACGTCATATAAACATTTTTCATCTCGTATGCGGAGGGTTAATATGGCTTTTGGGTTCCCTCTATCTGGCATAATTTATTTTGTCCGAAACGCTTAGGACATAACAGACTTGGCATAATCTATTTTGGCATAATCTTAATGAGGCAGAAACATCACTTGGCATAAATAACAATATTTCGAACATTATTTGGCCCGAAACTATCTTGGCATATTATTATTTACGCCGAATGTTATAAGACAGAAATTAGATTTGCATATTTTTTATTTGGCATATAGCCACATGTTCGAAACTTACCTTGCATTTTTCGTCAGGCAGAATTTGCTGTGAGGGTGAAAATTTCTGCGTGAGCGAGCGAAGCGAGCGAACAAAACCTTCCGGGGCAGATCCGACACGGATAGGTTAGGTTAGAAGACTAAGGCGGGAGCTTTGCTCCCGCCTTAGTCTTCGAGGTTATTTTTTTTTTAACAACCTAGAAAGTACTCCGCTCAGAAGTGTATGCTAAAACAAACTATGCCGATACTTTTTATGCACATCCAGATTATGTCTCATTATTAATAGGAGCATCAAAATTATGCACATATAATATTCGGACAATTCGAAATCTGCCATAACGAACTATGCCAAACTTGAGTATGCCACAACAGTTTCTGCACAAAGCCCATTATGACTACATACATTATGCCATATAGAATTATTCATAAAAAAATTATGCCTCAACAGGGTGAACCATGGCTTTTGTATGATAGAAGCAAAGGAACTCGTCCGAAGCCGTCCGCGTTCGCCTGTATCCAAACCTTACATACATCATCAGCCTATCTCAGTCCACAGTTGGACGTTGGCCTCTCCTACTAACTATGCGTATACACGTATTAGGAGGTAAATGCCCATAATCACAACGCTGGGCAAGCGGATTGACGCAGCAATGTGTCCACTATGATGACGCAGCTGCCCGTCATCAATCAAATCAAAGAATGGTCAGTGGCACTGCAATTCCCTGAGTCGACTTTTACGACTCCCGCGGGAAGAGTTGGGGTTATGACAAATGTTTTCTTATTGCCGTCACCACGTGGAAAACTGTCATCATCACACGGCAAAAACGGCTTGCTTCTACAGGGCGTCCCAAAGTTATGGGACATGAAAGGGAAGTACCTTAAATATCGTAGATAACACAATTTACTAAAAGAAGACTTTAAATTATTTAAAAACATTTTATATTAAAGTAGGTTCGATGCCAAGAAAATTTATTTTAGATTTTTTTTTGAATGCGGTATTATTTAATTTTCAAAATAAAACAAAGTCTTCTTTCATCAAAATATCCTATCTACGATATTTAAGGTACTCCCCCTTCATGTCCCACAACTTTGGGACGCCCTGTATACTTAATGCACAATACAAGTGGACGCATTTCAGTCCTGCCTCCGCTCCTTCGGTGGAAATCGAAGTTTAACTTTCAAGTTACACTTAAGTATTAGCATACCCGGACCGTAAAGAAACGTTACGGTGTACCGGGCAGTGATTATCCTAGAAAGGGTCTGCAAACAACGGTTAAACTTGAGTGGAATGTGTTGAAAAGGGGTTTATGTGTCTCTATTTTATATTATAAACGCGAAATTATATTTATCTTGAAATAAAACTATGAAAACGAATAAACTCGCGTATATTAATTAACTTTAACTTCATTTCAACGTTTCGAACACTTTACAGGGTTCGTGGTCTGCGGGCGACGTGATGTTCGAAACGTCGGGAGCTTTACCTTCGAAGGCAGGGTGCCTTCGAAGGTAAAGCTCCCGGTGTCATATGCATAGTAATGGCCGACTGGATTATTAAGTTTTGAGGCTGTAAGAAATATTTTCACAGTATTTGTAAATACTCGTACACCCATATAAAGAATATAGGTAGGTACTTTTAGCTCTGCCAGTGTCGACTGTTTGCTTAGGACGGCTTTGCCCGCTATTAGGACAGTTAATCGCAGTTTAACCTAATGGACTGTGTTGGATAACATGTGACGAGCAATTGGTTGCAGTTACACTAGACCACAGTTCTATTTAATATTATACAAGAAAAAAAAAGAAATCCACTCTTTTCCAAAACTAGAACTCGCGGCTTTCAGATCACTTATTCTAGTAAGTACCTACTGCCGCTCTAATCAACTACGAAGTTACCAATAAATATTATTATTTATAATTAACAATAAGTATTATTACTTTTAAATAATAATACTTATTGGTAACTTCGTATGCCCCTATTATCTTAATGCGCTTCAGTAGGCCCCTATTATCTGTCCAACTAGCTTGTTTAAATTTTCTTTGGGAGGTAAACACCGCCTAATTTTTTTTATTTAGCATCATCATCATCATCATCATCATCATCATCATCAGCCTATAATAGTCCACTGCTGGACGTAGGCCTCTCCTATGAACTATGCCTATAGACGCATTATATTATTTAGCATATAATTATTATGGTTATTAAGGTTTGCTAACAGATGCAATACTATGACTACTATAAGTACTATAACCCTTTACACAAAGATCATTTCTAAATATTCACCCAATTATAGGCAAACACAACTGACATACATATTATTACTCGCGTTATATTTTAAGTATACTTCATTTCAAATATCATGGCCGGATGCCATTTCAAACTTTTGAAGTGGAATCGGGCCATGGTATTTGAAATGGAGTATACTTACCTATTTATAATGATCGCCGGTATAACATGTCTTTACTTTTTAATATCATAGCTTTTGTTATATAAATTTACCGCACTTGTAGATCATGTTTTTGGACGAAATCATGATTTACAAATAATTGGTTTTCATAATTATGTAATTTAATAAGTTTCTAAACTTGCAAAGTATTTTGTGAAAATGGAGCGGCGGGTAGAGGTTAGTCTTATAAAACATGGACAATATTTAGTTAAGTGATTGGTTTATTGTTAGGTACGTTTATAAGAAATACGATAAAATTGTGCTTCTATTTTAATAACCATTACGGAATAAAGTATAAAGAAAAATCTTTCATTTCAAGACTACCTACTCGCTTGAGATTAATGTTTTTCTTTAAACATTATTTTTCTTACGTTTTTTGTTTGAAATAAGTATTATTTTCAAAGATAATAAATATATGGCAAACGGTCAAAATTAATTACTTCGTATTTGTTTTGTTTTGTTACGAGAAATGTATTTATTTACGCATTGTTAATATAGCCTCTCAACTGTGGAGATGACCCGAAAGGACGTTTGTCAGCAGTGTAATTATAAACTAAGATTTTTTTCAAGGTTTATTTTATAGGAGTATATTTTTGACAGACCACGTACGATGATCTATTCTATTTATAAGTTAAATACTTTCAACCTGTTCAAAAGTGTAAGGTATTGACAAGCGCCAAGAAATTTTCTTTAGCGAGATGCAAAATTCGACGGATTCGGTACAGCGACATCTAGTAAGCTCATTTGGTAAACTTTTTAGTAAAACCATGTCTTACAACTTTACAATAATTATTATAATATGACTTTCTACTTGTATGAAAAAGTATTTATTATTCACAGGGTACGGCCCGTCCGAGACGGGTTTTCTTTCGTATTAATATCCAATTTATTTTCCATTAGGCACTTGTATTGCTTTCCGAATATTGTTTAAAAATTCAAAGGATCGGCCCCTTGCAAGAAACCCACACGAAAGGTGGAATATAAGTGCTCCAAACATAATAATGGTAAAGTGAAAGGACGTTGAAAGCGAATGCACATTTTTTTCGAAAAATTATTGTCGCTAGCCTTTCAAAGAATGCATACAAAGTAGAAACCAAACAGATTTGTACTTCATAAGTGTCTGATACAACGTTTAAACTTTTGCTATTTTCGTGGTTTTTGAAGGTGCCTAGATTTTCCACAATAATAATGATATGTTTTTAGCAAAACTACACGTAATTGTAAAAAAGTGGAGGTTGGAGGTTTGTTTTTTTAGAAAGTTTAGGGAAATTGGACGTCGTTTGCGTGAGAGGGGCTGCGATTCTCTCTCTAGGATTGGGTCAGCACTTTCAGCAGGTCTTCATTGCAGTTGCAGGAATCGACCTGGGGGTAATGGAGACCTTTGAGCCGGGTAGTACGTTAACGGGAGCAGGGTAATACGTTTGTATGGAGGCAGCTCCCTTATCCTCTTAATCCTTCAAATAAAAGAATTATGGTTTCGATATTTATTCTACCACCAGGCGGGCGGCACTATGTAGCCCAAACAGCTGTCAGATACTGGACATAATACATATATCGAAATTCTATCGTATTTGGAAGTTTATTGATTTTGAAACGGATTAAGACTAGAAGACGGCTGCCGAACTGAAGATTGAGCTCTAAAACAGGGGTGCGAAGTCACTAGCACTAAAGAAAATTACTAGAACTTTGTTAATTTCATGGGAATTGATATGGAACTGATTTTTTTATATAACATTATTCCTAAATTAATAGTTTTCGCGATAAATATAACCAAAACAATTACAGATAATTAAATTCGCGATTTTATTATGACAGTTCGGTGGAGGACTGCCATCTCACCGCGCCATATTGGCGAAAAAGTATCAAAAACCATAAAAGTAATAGAGTCCAACGGGTAAAAAATAGTAAATTTTCATTCGTCCGTTAGGTATCGGTATCCAACTATATATAGCTATAAAGCCGGGTTTACACTGCCATGGCGCCTGTAAAAGGCGGTTGATTGAGGCGAGACGGTTTTTTTTATTTCGTGCGTGACGCGGAAAATGGCACAGGCGTGGAACAAAATATTTACGAATGTCGCCACCGAACAGTAATGTGTAGAACGGCCATTTTATTTCAGAATAGTTCTTCTTCTTCCTAGACCGTTAGTCCCATTTACTTGGGGTCGGTCCACCTCGTCCACATCCTCCACTGAGCATGGTTTTGTGCGGCGTCTGGATCAAAGTTGTCTAAGATCTTTTTGGACCGTCGTCAGCCATCTGTCAGGATCTTCTATAAGGATCATATCCTTATAGAAGTCTTATCATGTCTTTTGACAGAATTATTATTATTCTTATTCATGATGCTTAGCCAAGTTGCCAATCGCTAACGCTTAGTAGCGTATCGTAGTTTTCCTTCTCTATCACGCTCTCATATTAGTGCGACAAAGACAGTTAGCTGTCCTTCGTTTACGACTGACGATTAAGCGTTAGCGATTGACAACTTTTCTAAGCACCCTGGTCTCTATTGTCATGGTATTAGAGTGCTTGTCCAGATATTTTTGAGCACCGGGACCGCTGCTATATATCTAATGGCGCCTGTACGAAGTGCATCCACGAGAACGTCGGGTACGTGACGCCGTTCTTCACGTACATCTAAGAATATTATGTTACGAATACAATTTTTGGTGTATCTTAATTCTATAACTGGGTGTATTTATGTACTTTCGCGGGAGTCGTAAGAGTCGACTAAGGGATTGAAGTGTTACAGACCATTCTTTGATTTGATTGACGCATCAGCGTCATCATCATCATAGTGGACATATTACTGTGATTGCCAATCCGCTTGCCCAGCGTGGTGATTATGGGCATTTAAGTACCTCCTAATGCGACTATACGCATAGTTGATAGGAGAAGCCTACGTCCAGCAGTGGACAGAGATAGGCTGATGATGTGATGTGTGTGATGTGTATGTACTTATAGAGAATTCTCACACTTTCCATATATTTCTAAGGTAGCCGTCACGTTCACGACAAAGAAGAATTTTCGTGGAATCCACTACGAGTGTTATGTCTCATCCAGCAGTTATGGCACCACAGGCTATCCCGTATCCATAGGATTCCTGTTTTTACTATTTTATTACTTTTGGTTTTTCCTTTGACATGGATACACGTTTCTGAATTCTGAATTGACAATCCTGTTGTGTGTGTTGATAAAAATATTGCTTTAAGTAAATACGTATCTGAATAAACTTTTGGATGATAGAATTATTTATATCGTGTTTATAAACATAAAATGTGGGCTCGATTTTAGAGAAAAATATTATGATCGGTTCAGATTTATTGAAAAAACAAGTTATGTTTGTAAAATCGTTATTACCTAGTCAGCAGTTTGAAGGATTTTAAATATCAGGGCCATACAATTGAAATCCCGCGCTATTTGGAGTGGGATATCGAAACAATTTCAATGCTTACTTTTGATATAACAGCCTGAAATTCTTCTTTTGGATACAAAATATATATTGATAGGTATTGTGACCGATTTATTATCTGCCGACGACTATACGAGCCCCGATGCAGTAGAGTTCGTCTAGTTCGAGACAATTTTTACAAACTTTTGAATATTTTAAAAATGATCACATTATGTTAATGATAAATTGTATGAACGTTAGTCATGGTTAATCTACTACATTTCAAGAGACACAACAATCTGAAGTACGCTTTTGTTGTTTAATAAATCGATTTTAACAAACCAGTGTCTAAATTATATTTTCGTTCACCACCGTAATTACGCGCTTATAAGCTTGACGCAAAATTCGCAGTGCATCAGGTGTACCATGTCGTATTTAATATTAATGGGGTTCTTTACATTCATTGATTATTTACAAAATTAAAAATTGTGGAAAAAATTTAAATAAATACCTCTCGTAAAATAGTTTTTTTTTATTCTGATTTATTAAGTCCAAATATTTTATACTCAAAGAAACTACTTTTGTACTACTATTGAATAGTGAAGGTTTTGTCTCTAAACCTTTTCCCCCGGATGAACGGGATAATCTCGAAAAACTGTCTAACTGGACGAGAACAGATGCATCGGGGCTCGTACAGTGTGTTACCATGACCCAGGTTTTTACGAAAATGGGTAATAATAGGTACTCATTGTTTTCAAGTATAAAGAGTTAGCAAATATTTAAATTAACTGTAAAACGTATTATGAAAACACAAATCAAATTATTTATAAACTAAATATTTTGATTTGTACTTTTTATTTTTCCCCAGTAAGCTGAGCACGTGGGTTCGATCCCCATCTCGGACGTTGGGTGATCTTGGTCGTTGTTCTTTGATATATGACATCTAATATTTATAATTATCTGTAAAATTAATTTTATTTCCTTCGAACGATCAATGTAACGTGTGTCCTGCTTATTTATTTATTTTATTTTATTTTATTGGTATTAAGGCTAACAACAGCTGGAAATAATACTAAACATATACTTCTTAAGAATTAAAAATTAGGCCAATAACAGTCATCCATCGGTTAACATTATCTTATAATAGGGATGATGACTGTAGTTAAAATAAATTATTTAACTCTATGCACGACATAATACACGAAGTAATACAAAAATTACTGCAATCTACATCTTGGTAATAACCAAGATGTAGATTGCAGTAATTTTTGTACTGAAATTCCATTTAATAAATTGAAAAGTACTTAAAAGAGTAGGTCATTTGGCAGTACTCAAACGTGACGTCACTTTTGAGTATTTCATATAAAATTCCATAGTGGTGATCGTTTTGACAGTTCGAACAAAGATGCTGATTTGACTTGCCAGTCATCATGCCTATTACACACAATTTAACCCTTTATAAGGCTGATATTTCAATAAAGTGAATGGAATGTCAGACTTACTCATTGAAAATAGAACACTTATTTGAAGTGCCATAAGTGGTTTCCAGATCGTCTCTGCCTTATAAAGGGTAAAAAAGAATAACGTATTGAGTAAGGGTGCGCCAAAGTATTTATAAAATTGCAACTTAGATTATTGGAACTCCGAAAATTTTCCTTATACAATTTAACTTCATAATGATCGGTATTTAGAATAATCTTTGTTCATAATTATCATCACATAGAATTATTTATGTTCATAATATTGTTTTTCATACATATTTTTAGTACTAACTTTTATGTTTATATAATTTTTCACTATACTTATTTTATGCTATATATTCTAATGTTATAGGTATTTATTTTTATCTATACTGGTTTTATGTATCAATTATTTTTGTTTAATTAAATATAAATCGTACTATTACTGTAAACTAGCTACCTGCACAAATCAGGTTGTGGCAGAGTAGGTACTGTACTAAACGGGTTCCCTCTAAACTTTTTTTGTCCGAAACGCTTAGGACATAACAGACTTGGTATAATCTATTTTGGCATCAACTTAATGAGACAGAAACATCACTTGGCTTAAATAACAATATTTCGAATATTATTTTGTCCGAAACTATCTTGGCATATCATTATTTACGCCGAGTGTTATAAGACAGAAATTAGATTTGCATTTTTTTTTGGGCATGTAGCCACATGTTCGAAACTTGCCTTTTTCGTCAGGCAGAATTTGCTGTGAGGGTGAAAATTTCTGCAGTGAGCGAGCGAAGCGAGCGAACAAAACCTTCCGGGGCAGATCCGACTCGGATAGGTTAGGTTAGAAGACTAAGGCGGGAGCAAAGCGAGGTTATTTTTTTTTTAGCAACCTAGAAAGTACTCAGCTCAGTAACACAGTAAGTAACGTACAGAATATTACTACTACCTCGATTATATTGAGAGATTGTAATTATTCCTTCTCTGTTATGCTAAAACAAACTATGCCGATACTTTTTATGCACATCCAGATTATGCCTCATCATAAATAGGAGCATCGAAATTATGCTCGAATAATATTCGAACAACTCGAAATCTGCCACAAAGAAATATGCTAAAGTTGAGTATGCCACAACAGTTTCTGCACAAAGCCCATTATGACTACATAGTTTATGTTATTCATAAAAGAATTATACCACAACAGAGTGAACCTAATGGGAATTTTTTTATAAGTAAACAATTTATTTCAAATAACTTTATGAGTATAGATTAATCTACTTGACGACTTTAGGAGGATACAATTTCGAAATAAAAATCGTTATGAACATTGTAGGTAGAAGTATAATTTTTAGTAAGAAAAAAAGTATGAGACAAAATTTTCGGAGTAATGATGATTATGAGTAAAAAACGGTATTAGTAATAAAGTGCCAATATGGACCCATTGAGTAATGTTCAACTATACAAATGCTCGTACAAACTGAGTTAAACAAGATAAGAAATAGTACTGGTAATATAATGGACTAAGAATGATTGTAAACACACATCGCAATCAAGAAACTGCATTATATGCAGAGTCAGACACCAACAAATTTAAGCAAGATTTAAGTAGTCAAAAATGTTTATACGTCAATATTATTTAATTAAACTAACCTAACGCACAAAAACACATATTACAAATTTAAAGCCATCGTCAATTTATGATAATATTTTTTATATTCATTTATATTCAACCACCTTAATAATTTGAAATCTGGTCAAAAAAAAAACAAAGCTTAGTTGTCAAACGCTGCGAGTGGCTGTGGACTGTGATTGTCAAGCGTAAATTAACGATTAATTTTTAAATACATTGCTTCTTACTAAAATTTTCTTAGAAAATAAATTACGTTTTAAATAGAATTATTAATCAAATAATGCTTACGTTTGGCTAAAAATCAACATCTAAATCCTCGGTTTCAATAAAAGTTTGGACGATGTTAACGCAATTTATAATGTAAAATTTATTTTGTATTCAAACACATCTATTGTACCATATTTCACGCAAAATAAAGATATTTGATTTGATTTTGATTTGAAAACATAAAAGAAATACTTGCCAATTTATCTGGTTCGGACAATATTACAAATAATTCGAATCCGTAAATGCGACAACCCGGAAATCTTACGAATTTAATTATTTCAATTAAAATAAAAGCCGAACAATGAATACCCCATTGGATCATACGTTAGGGGTCCAAATTTATGGCACCCTGAAGACGAGATTAAATTAACGCAAATAAGTTGAAACCTGTAAGGATTCCGTAGATAACAAGTACTGACAAAGTATTTTGTAACAGGGAAAATAATGTACTTAAGTATGAAATAGAATTTTTGTTCCAATTTTGAATTTTGTAACTGACTCAAAATGCGAGAGTTTCTGAATTATGAATTCAATGCATTTAACTCGTTTTGGCTTAATTTTTCTTATTTAACCTTTACTTCAGTAAAAATACAACTATACTTTTGATATAAAAACTATTTATCCAATAAATAGTGAATGAATTATTTATGTGAATGAATAAATAAATTTAAAATTTTAATGATATTGTACACTTAATTGAAAAAAAAAATTGTTAGATTAAGTATACTAAATGGTTATTTATTCAACTACATTCGTGAAGCACTTAAATAAGTACTTATCAGTAAGTAAAGGTTTTATCATTTTAAATAGGAACTACCCACTAAACAGTTACGCCTGAAAATTGTTCGCCTCTATTTCAGTATTTATATTACTTTTCTGGCTGAGTTAGGAAATATGGTAGGTAAAAGCCGGGGTTAGAATCTACGACCTCTTTGGCCGCACCCGCTAAACCAACGCATATAAATAAATAGGTACCTAGTATATTCAACTAACACTTTATCCGTTGGCCCTTTATTAGCAACCGCACTTCAAATTGTAGTATGCGCCTCGTGAATCCCATTTAAATCTCGACTTTATTCCCTTTAACCACTAACTATTTTCAATTCGATACTGTGGTAGAAAATATACGCCTGCGAAAGTTGTAATAAAACCGTAATCCCTAATTTAACTGGAACGAGGAAGCAACAACTATAAAACGCTGTAATTGAATACCCTAAAGTCACAGGTAGTTTTGTCTTTATTTATTGTTTACAGCCTTCCACATGCTTCGGATAAATATATCTGTCAGTAAAAAAATATTACTAATTTCTTTTCCCCAGGCATATAAAAGAAAAGAAATACCAAAATTTTATCTGACAGATGCATTTTATTTAGAAATGATGAAACAGGCGCATTCTGTTTAAGGTGATGGACGCAGGTAAACTGCACAAGATAGTAATTCTTTTTGGGTCAGTGAGGACAGCTACCAGATCCAGAGTCATCATCATCATGTTAGCCGAAAGACGTCTACTGCTGAACATAGGCCTCTCCCAAAGATTGCCACAATGTAGCTGATCCAGAGTAACTAGCTACGCGAAATTGTTCTTAGAAAACCTTGCCTCGATTTTAAATTAACAAAGATTGGCGTTGACAAATTTTGCAAAAAACATACAGGGTGCAAGAAAATGGTAATTTTGGACAAACTTTTTTTTTGATGCCAATCAATCCTGTTCCTGTTCAGGAGCAAAAGCTTATATGGGACCAAAAAAAATTTTTCGGCTAGAGAAGCCGCTAATCAAGAATTAGAGTTCCTATACACATTGTATAAACGTTAAAAAAATAAATTTTTCACGTTTAATTTATTCCTATCCAGTACCAATAGTTTCCTAGGGGTTAAATTACGACAATGTACAAAAAAAACAAAAATTAAAGAAAACTGTTTTCATACATTTACTATGGGAAAAAGTGAAACATTCCTTGGTACCTTGTTAGTAGTTACACTTGTATAATATATATTTGCTGAAATTGTTTACATTTAGTTAAATACCTAACCAAACATAGTATAACCGTGGGCAACAAGTGTTTGTCCACAAAAAGTGTTACAAAGACTTCATAAAGAAATTATGTCTCTGTGAGAAAACCTTACCCTCCTTGTCCTGTTTGTAGTCGGATAAAAAGCTGTAAATATTTACAATTCTGTATGGTTTATAAGTTTTCTATTGACTCAGCGAAGCCGCAACGCTGCCGGCGTCGCACGCAATCCATCTGCGGAGATCGACTCGGCTTATTGGCGAGATCGCAATCTCGGAACTGTAGGCAATGAGATCGTAAAGATTTAAGCTAGATCAAACATTATGCCGCTATAAGAACAAACAAATAATTTTAAAGATGTTTTATAACAGATACAGAGAAACTACATATAGGGTTTAGCATTAAGTATTGATTTATTAAATCGTATTCGTACCACTAATGACGTTGTTTTTCTAGTGGGGAATACATAATATAACTAAACGGGACGACTTGGACGCGTTTTATCCGAATTGGCGGGAGAAATGTGACGACCGGGCCGAATGGAGGAAAAGAGGGGAGGCCTTTGCCCAGCCGTGGGACACTAAACCAGGCTAATAAAAAAAAAAAAAAAAAAAAAAAACGTACATTGCGGCCAGAAGATTAGATGGCCGATGGGGTCAGAAACTGCTGGACTGGCGGCCACGTACCGGAAGACGCAGTGTGGGCAGACCTCCCACAAGTTGGCCCGACGACTTGGTCAAGGTCGCGGGAACGCGCTGGAGGCAAGCAGCGCAGAACCGGTCATATTGGCGATCATTGGGAGAGGCCTATGTCAAGCAGTGGACGTCTTTTGGCTGAAATAATGAATAGGTAGACGTTAGACCACGATCATACCTGCTGATAAGTGATGATGCAGTCGACGGTGAAGCATGCTTACCTATGAGATACCTATTCAACTATTCACTCTTGCCATGAAGATATTCAGATTGTAGGATTGTGAAATAACACTAGAAATCCTGCTCATAATATTGTAGTAGGTGTAGGTAGTATTGTAGTACTGGGGTCAGCAAGGGTGGTGATGGTGGTAGGTACTGTCACTAAGCGATACAGAAGGTTTGACGAGGGCTTCACGTAACCTAAGTTCTCTTTTCCCTTTTGCAGGCGAACCAGTGAAGCTTCCTTTTTCCAAAGTTTTGTCGTTCCCAACCCAACAGTCGCGGACTTTCACAGCGTCTTTAGGCTACAGTAGC
>JALPQI010010872.1:0-38098 GCA_025490895.1 Thaumatotibia leucotreta
GTGGAATGAACTCCCAGGTTTTATAATAAGAGGCACAATGATCAGTAAGCAACAGATCCAAGCTAAAGAAACTCATTAAAATTCGCTTCCGAATCTCCGAAATATCAAAATACATAAATATACACAAGAGTTGTCGAGTGATAGGCAAGATCTTATGTTCAGGAAACTTAACTCACGTGGCGATACACCTGGTAGTCGTGATGAATATCCTGTCCTTGATGCCCGCGGCAGTACACAGCAGGGGCACCATAGCTTGCTTCGTGAATTTCTGGTGGATGACGCGGCCGAGCCACGGGTAGTCCGCCTCCTGCGCCGGAGTGGCGCCGCTCTGCGCAGTGCCCAGCACCGGGCAGAACACTGGAACACACGAGATCATGCCACTCCAGGCACACATAGTGATAAGGGCCCGGCCCCATGACCACGGTGCGGCGTCGTAAACGTAAAACGGCGCGACGTCGTGGCATTGCACGTTGTCGCACCGTGGGAAATTACGGCGCGGCGTCGTGGCATTCCACGTTGTTGCACCGTGCGAAATTACGACGCGGCGTCGGGCAAATCCACGTTGTCGCGACGGGCAGTTTAACGTTGCCGGACCCGAAAATCGGGTTTCACGGATGCGAATTAGTCAGAAAAGAGTATAATGAAGAAAATTGCAAAAAAAAGTTGCCGCCATCTTGGATCTTAGAATGGACCCGAAAATCGAATTCCACGTATGCGAATTAGTCGGAAACGAGTATAATGATGAAAATTGCTAAAAAAAGTTGCCGCCATCTTGGATCTTAAAAATATACCTACTACATTTTCAGAATATGTTTTTAACAATCATGAAACTGCTAGGATGTCAGATATCAACTAGAATGACATATAAATCAAAAACAATTTTCTTCGAGTAAGGGCCTGTTTCACAATCTCCAGTTAAAGCTATCTGTCAGATAAAAATAACAAGCTCTCCTTATTCTTCTAGGTGAAAGAAAGAGATAGTGTTATTTTTTATTTGACAGATAGCTTTAGGAGGAGATTGTGAAACAGGCCGTAATAGTAACAAAATTACGTTGTAAGTATATAATGCAGATTACTAAAGTACTTGATTACGGTGGATTCAATATTACAGTAGCTGAATACAATACCGATCCCAAAGGAATGGTTTACATGCGTAACCATAGTACAGCATTACAGTAATTTTTATTATACTAGTAATTCATTACTGAGGAATCGTCATTACTGGAATGTAACCCTGTAATTAACTCCAAAAGGAATTGATTACGCCCAACTCTGAGTACAAGGCACTGAAAACAAGTGATCACAAGTTTTATGATTATTTTAGAAAGTCTGTGTCAAGTTTTGAAGAACTCTTATGGAAAATATCACTTCGTTTAAAAAAGCAACACGTAATGCATCTACTCCACACGGCACCGCAACGTTAAACTGCCCGTCGCGACAACGTGGATTTGCCCGACGCCGCGTCGTAATTTCGCACGGTGCAACAACGTGGAATGCCACGACGCTGCGCCGTAATTTCCCACGGTGCGATAACGTGCAATGCCACGACGTCGCGCCGTTTTACGTTTACGACGCCGCACCGTGGTCATGGGGCCGGGCCCTAAGAAACCGTGAACATCATTTCGAGGTTTTGTCTCTGTATCCAACGAAGGCTTCTTAGAGTGACAGAGACAAATCCATGGCGACTGGAAAGCTTGCAAATATTTTACTACCATAATTTTGCTCAGCAGCATCATCACAAAGCAAACTTGTGTCCGTAAATAAGGCATGTCGAATATTATTATTTAAAAAAGTTTGTGAAGCATTTTAGCAAAAGGGTCAAAATTATTTTCGTTGTCTTGTTTCATACCACTGTGTCACGCTTTCAGTTGCTGTTTCAAATCAGTATGCAGTATAAAAAAAAATCCGGTGCACTTGTATTTCTCGTTTCTTTTCACGCTAGATTTGAATCCATAAATCAGAAATTGAAAACAAAACATTATCTCATACACAAGCCTTAATTGAGCTTACCGTGGGACTAGGTTGATTTTTGTAAGATGTCCCAAGATATTTATTATTACAAAAATCACCACTGTGTCACATTTTTAGGGACACAAAATAAAACAACGAAAAAAAATGTTATCATAAGAAGACCCACGAAGAAGAGCCTAATAGTTAGATAATTAAGCCTAATTAGTTAAAATATGAAAATGTTAACCCTACATTTTACTGATGTCTTTTTATTAACTACTTAATTATTCTTGCAGTACCTACACCTTGGAGCCGTGTAGTGGCAGTGTCACAATATTGATGACGGGCAGCAGCATTTTAGTGGACACACTACTGCGATCGCCAACCCGTTTGTTCAGCGTCGCGATTATGGGCATTTACCTTCTAATGCGTCCATACGCATAATACCAGAAGGAGAGGAGTGTCCAGTAGTCGACTGAGAGGCTGATGATGTGACAGTATCTTAAGGACTACTTACAGGTCTTATTAAAGGTCGGTTGCAAAGGCTGTTGTCGCAGTACCGGAACATCCGGAGAATCCGGAGGTTGCAGCCGCTGCCGCCGGGCATACGAGGGAGGATTGAGAGCGGTCGCGTAGCGGGTGAACTTATTCCGTCTCATACTGTCCAATAAGTTTTGTAGTCTAGTATTCATGTACGGTTGGCAAAATAGCGGAAACGTGAGATAAATAATTCGCACCAACATTTTGGTTTTATTTGGCCTGGTAAAATAAGAAACCAAAGAGTTTTGAGAGATTATAGCTTAGAATTTCAATGTCGGTATCGATAAATTGAAAATTGCACAATGAGATTGAATTTTCAGGATATTTTGATATCCATTGTGAAATGTGATTGCTGTTTTGAAATAAAATAATAAACCACTTTATAGTTTACACTATCGAATGTTGCACAATTTTATATCGCATTTTGTAGTAGCCAGGTAGTAGGTACATTCGGCATGTACCTATTGCAAAATCTTTTTGCTTCCCGACTCAATTTGCTTCAGTGCAACAAATACTAAAGTTAATTGTGACTGCAGGCGGAGGGAGGGCAATGGGGGCACTTTTTTCTGTCTGTTATTGCCATGGTTACGGTCGCCTGAGCCACGCTGGTTTTATGCAAAATTATGCTTCTTAATGTATGCAAACATGCATTTTTCTGATGTTAATGACCTCTTTCCTTTTCCTTTACGAGCGTATTTGTATAGTTTAAGTAGCACCAATTTTATTCAGCCATTATTTTGTGTCCCTAAAAAACGTGACGGAGTGGTGCTTTTTGGATGAGATGATATTTTATTTTCAATATCTAATGTATGGATTAAAATCTAGCGTGAAAAAGAAATACAACTGCACCGGATTTTTTATTTATTTATGTATTGGGTCGAAACAGCAACTAAAAGCGTGACAAAGTCGTATGAAACGGAAAGAATTTTGACCAACTTTATAGAACACTTGCTTTACTAAGCTATACTCGCTACAAGTAGGTGACTTGTCAGGCATTAAGAGTTAAGCCTACAGCCTTTTCTTACTTATTTGTCTTATTAAGTAAACAACTTTGTCATCTATTAATAAATAAAATGCACTTTATTGCTTTATAACTGCCACGTTTGCCCACGCAAGACATCAGAGTGCGTATTTCACTCAACACATATTATTTTCCATGTGATTGATTATTTTTAAACAAGTAGTTTACGATAAGACGAGCTTTCACGTTGTATAGTCTGTAGACCTCAATCAATTGCAATACTTCACGACCGGATCAAAAGGGTTGCCTACATCGAAATTGACGTAACCCTGAGTTACCGCATATTTACTGTGAAATTCACTCGAAGCCTTCGATCGCTTCAGGCAAATATAATCGCTCTAGTTCGACCTTGTATCTACAGCTATCAATCCATGGGAATATCACCTTTCCTTCCCTCTAAATAAGGGCGTTTTTTTCTATCAAATAAGTGTAGCAGATGCGAGGTTGTGTAAGTATTGCTGCAATGTAGGGAAATCCGTTTAGTGACCTCTCGATGTAGCGGCAGTCGACAATATAATAACAAACAAAATAGAAAATAAATATCACACTGGTACTAGTGATACTGCTCAGGCACTGGAGCCCATTTCTCAAAAGCTTGTAACTTGTAATACAAGCGGATGTCTTTATCTAATTTATAGTGTCAAAAAGAGACTTCCACTTGTATTACAAGTTACAAGCTTTTGAGAATGAGCCCCTGGTCTCATCGCGAGCTAAACTAAGCTATTAACTATGGACTATGGGCTATAAACACGAACAAAAGATACGCACTCCCGTGTAAACAAGAGACACGGCGATACTCGCCCGGCGGTGATAGCTGATAGCTAAGCGAGTATCGCCATGTCTCTTTTATTTACACGGGAGTGCGTATCTTTTGTTCATGTTCATAGCTTAGTAGCTCGCCGTGAGACCAGTGACTGGCGAGATTTTATTACAGGTACAATTTAGTCAAAAGAAAAAGAAAATAGTTATTTATTTTACTAGGGAGCAAAGTGATTGTTTAACTCTCGTGCAAATATTGAAACCCGAGCAAGCGAAAGATTCTAGAATTTGAACTACGAGCGCAGCGAGTGGTTCATAAAATGGAATCTTGAGCGATGCGAGGGTTTTAACCCATTCAATGCCGAAGACGCGAATTCGCGTCCTGTGTATGCGTAAACGTGACGCCGAGGACGCAAATTCACGTCCTCGGGTTATTTGTTTTTTTTTTTTGCTAGAAATCAACTGTACTTAAAAGCTGATAAACATTTTATTTTATTTATGAAGGATAATATTATACCGTCGCTGGTTTCTGGATTAAGTGCATTTGTAATTTTCATAATTCTTATCTCGGATGCCGAAGACGCGAATTCTCGTCCTGTGTATGCGTAAACGTGATGCCGTGGACGCGAACTAGCGTCCTTCAAGTGTGAAATAACCTAATGCCGCGAACGGGAATCGCGTCTGTTGATATGTCAACGTGATGCCGTGGACGCGAATTCGCGTCGTCGCGTAGAAGGCGGCGGCTCTGCGTGATGATTAAAAATATGAGGCGTCGGCAATGAATGGGTTAAGGCACGAGACTTGAACAAGCTTTGCTGCCGAGTGAAACACAACATTTTTCACCACACTAAAGCGAGGAAACATGCGAAATAAAACTCAAACATAACAAATTAGAAGGTTATTTATTTGCAAGTCCTCAACTTACAAAAAATAAACAAATCAGCTTTAGTCTATCCAGAAGATTAAAAAAAATACTTTAACTAAGTTTTGCGCTCTGAAATTGAAGGACAAACAGCGTGTTTACGAGCAGTGTGGTGAAAAAAATGTAAACAAACCTGATTACTTTTATTATTTCATAATCACGCACTTTTGAACACAATCTTGGTTTCAACACATTTGTACTTAAAATTATTCACATTTATTATCTAGTAACAACGTAAATATATCTGCGAACATGGTTCACGATATGTGTCACAGACGTCAAATGCTATTTAAAATCAGCTATATTTTTGTCATTTTTTTATATGAATGAAATAGGGTAATATTCAATTTTTTTGCACCCCAGTGGTCTAGTGTCCAAATTGGCTGACTGTACAGTCAGCGTCAAAGATATCATTACGGTTTAGGCGCCAAAAATATATTTACACGACCTTAAAGTCAAGGCAATACAGTTGTGTAAACATATTTTTGGCACCTAAACCGTAATGATATCATTGACGTCGACTGTACACACGAACCACATGCGTTGTCGAGCGTCGCGTGTACCGTATTAAGAACATCAGGCAATTATAGCACTTAATCGACTATTACAACTTCGCTGCCCGGGGGATTAGCGCGGAGGGTCGTACCCCGACTGACACACAAATTAATAAAAAATCTCCCTTATTCATAATCTCCTAACTTCATCATCATCAGCTTATGATAGTCCACTGCTGGACGTAGGACTCTCCTATTAACTATGCGTATAGATGCATTAGGAGATAAATGTCCATAATCGCCACGCTGGGCAAGCGGATTGGCGATCGCAGTAATGTGTATGATGACGCTGCTGCCCATCATCAATCTTTTATCAGATAATGGTCAGCGACACTTCTATCCCTTAGTCGACTCTTACGACACCCGCAGGAGGAGTTGGGGTGGTGACAAATGTATTCTTACTGCCGTCACCACACGGTTTTGTGTTTTGCTATAAAATGAACAACATGCAAGTGCAATATGCAGTGTTCTTGAAAATTTATCGTTAATTGTCTCATGGCTTGGCAATGACAGATCGAAGTCATCACGGCTTTGACAACAATCTACGAGTAATAGTTACATTAATCGTAGGCATTGGCCCCATCAAATGCGAGTACGCGATGAGCTATATCGATTTGTTCGTCCAAAAAACGATAATAATATAGCTCTCGTGTCAGTAAAATTTACAGATATATTCGTAGACTGTCAGCGAGGAATATTTATAAGAGGTTTCACTCGCCAGCGAAGAAAAACTCGCGAATCTCTCCTCGCTACTCGTTTATTGCCGTTGGTGGGACCAATGACTAACCCCCTTATTCATAAACGTCTGCTAACTTAACAAGCCGCTAATAATTGTTTGTCCCTTTCGGTCTTAACAATGTGTCCATAAGAGCAAAAGCGACAAACAATACTAAGCGGCTTGTTAAGTTAGCAGACGTTTATGAATAAGGGGGTAAGACGATTGCTAGTAATGCATACCATTAACCATTTTTATAAAAGCCCGTGTAATTGGGTCAATTTTTTTATGTTGTCTTATTTGGTGTCCCTAAAAAATGTGACACAGTGGTGATTTTTGTATGAATGATGTTATGGATTAAAATCTGGCGTGAAAAATAATACAAAGTGCACCGGTTTTTTTTAATATACTGAGTCGAAACAGCAACTAAAAGCGCGGACAGAGTGGTATGAAACAAGACAACGAAAAGAATTTTGACCCAATTTATTAAGATTCAAGGCCGCAACGAGGGTATAGTGTGGCCGCCTGCCGAGAAACTATTACTGCCAATTCATCCGCCCCTCGTTACGTATTATCACGTATTATGGCAGAAAATATAAGATAAGATTAATATGCTACTAATCTCCAGTGGGCAGATAGACGGGCAGCTGAACTCATCTCGCTAATAATTTCTTTTTCCTCGTTTCAACGTTTCAATGGTTGCCTTTTATAGATTAACACCGACTGAGCCGCACCGGACGCGTGTGCGTGACGTACGCGTTGTAGCGTCGGGAATGTCATAGTAGATTACGTGCACGCCCCGCAAGCGGTGTGCCATCTAATATGAGATTTACATAAAGTACGCAAAAAATCCCTTTTAAGATTTTTTTACGAAAGGGTTTTTTTGTCCATTTGATGTCGGTCAATTAAGTGTGTGACAAGACTAAGGTGTCGTATTACAAAATCGTTTCCTAAAATGCGTTTATCATTGCGTAACGGTTCATCAAATACAGTTTACAAAAAAAATACATTTTCTTTTAAAATAGACTGAATCTGGCAAACTGCATACGAAAATTTTAACTTTAAATTTAGTCAGAAAGTCGTTGTTAAAAATTTTCCCTTTTTGGGCACAATACCTACTTGTCTTAAAATTAAACAAATTGTCTGCAGCAACGGCCCTACCGCGATGTTGGAAACCCGCAAATTTAGAGAATTTGTCTCTTTCACTCTAATGACGCCTTCGCTGGAGTAACTGAGACAAACCACGAAATTTTCGATTTTCATTTTAGTAATAGGCCAGAGCCGCTTCGGCACTTGGCAGTGACAATATTCTCGTGTACTTGTAATATAATATATTACATTCCCTTCGGATCGTACTCATTTAAATAAAATTCTAATTTGACAAAAGAAAAATGTATTTTCCTCAGTTCTGCCACGGGACTATAAATCATTTTAAGGATTACATTTACAACGTAGCGATATTTTCTATATTTACGAGTAAATAATATGCATTATGCTTGCACGTGGGATATGTTTTTCAAAGATGACCCCCCTTTTTTTTTTGGACTTTTTAATATGTCTTCCACTCAGAATCGCGAGCTCTTTTGATCCTGATACAGAAAAATTTAGCCCCAAGTATATTTTTCCATTCCGTTACCATGTCTTCATACATTTTGAATGGCGGTAACGGAATGGAAGGACCGAAAAATGTATGTAACTTTTGGCACAATTTTCTTCTCCTATCCCTCAGCCAGGGCATTCTTGTGGTACATTTTACGCGAAAACTATTGCGCGTATGGATTTGAATGAAATTATGATCAGAAGAGCTCAAGATTCTCACTAGAAATCATATAAAAAATACATATCTTACAAAAACATTGGCGTAAAGAGACAGACAAATTTGAAAAAATGGCCCACATGTGAAATGGAACTCGATACTGAACATGCCCTTGTTTATGTAAAAAAATATTCGTAGGAATGTATGTAATTATTCGTGTGCCGTCCGTTAATCAAATTAATTATATGGCAGGTTTCTAGTCGAATTATTGAAGCCTTTGATTAATTTCTGATAAATGAAAGGTCACAATCATGGCAGGCATTCGCGTCTATTGCAGACGATTAACGCAGTAGAGGCAAGTGTATGAGCGGCACATACGTTTTTTACAGATAAAACTCATGCCACATATATTATACAATTTTGATAATGTTCCGCAACTACTTTTGCTAGTGTGGCATTGAGGGGACAAAATGATCCTTTATGTTTTATTTCCGTGTACTAAGGTAACCAAATTCAATTTTTTATTGTCAATTATAATCTTATTTTACTGTCGATTGCAAAAATCGTTACCCAACAAAAATTGTTTCATGAAAACGATTTATCCCATGTTGAATCAAATAAAAAAACTATTACCTTCTGATTTGAATTTTAATGCATATGTATAGTTTCCATCTTAAGCGTTCCTGTTTAGACTTGATTTTCTCGCTTCAGCTGGAAAGGTGCGCAGAGAGAAGAATACTAGATTGTAGCCTCTAGATTTCAACAAAGCCTTAGACCCGACACACTTAAGAATGTCGTCCTTGTAATCTTTGCAACATTGTACCTACATGGATGGAATGAATCAAAGAACTTAGAACAACGCAGCTGTCAGTCTGGCTACTCCTCAAGACGTTTGTGGTGTCTGGCTTGGTGCCGGATGCCACAAGGAACATTGCCATGCCAGCTTTTGCAATTAATCTTCAGAAAAACTGGCTAAAATCCTGGATGATGGTGATGTGGAAAGAAGGACCACGCTTGGCTGAGAATGTTTAAGTAACACCGGGAAACTCTCAATTTATCGAGAAGTTTCATAAGTTGCGAAACTTCTATTGAGAATATTTTCGGTAATTTAGATTTTACAAGTAATGCCAAAACCGTTACATATACAAGCCTTTTAATTGCCTTGTTTCATCAACTTTGGAATTCCATACTTCATAACGCTTTTTTATAAGTTCTTGTAGAAACATTCTCAATGAGAACCTACTCTTAAATCATGAAAATTCTCGGAAATTTCCGAGTATCAATTTTAAATTTTTTTTAAGCAACTTGTACATTGCTTTCCCGTACTGACATCCCAAGTGGCAGTTTTTTGTGTAAAAATTTTTGTATGTGCCGCTCATACACCAGCCTCCACTGTGTAAATCGTCTGCAATAGACGCAAATGCCTGCTATGATTTTGACCTTTCATTTATCAGCAATTAATCCAAAACTTAAATAATCCCAGTAGAAACCTGCAATGGAATTTATTCGATTAACGGACGGCACACGAATCTAGAAACAGTTTAATATTTCACCAGACCAATACGCGTCTGAAGAATCAAATGCCGGTGAGAATTATTTACCTCATGTTTTCGTTATTTTTCCAAACATATATGAATCCTAGACTACAAAACTTACTGGAAACTATGGGACAGGACAAGTTTGACGGAATTTAAGGCAAATCATTCTCACCGGCAATTTAGTTGACGCGTATTGATCTGGTAAAACAATATACCTATGTATTATACTGTATGTAAGTAGATTCGTATGCTGCTACGCTAAAAAAATAATATGAATGCAGTTTTTCAGTCTGTTGGTTCGAACTAAATTATTTCAGCTTTTACTGGTAAATTAAAAATTTCGAAATTGATTGTTTTTAGAATATTTAGGAATTTTATTGTGATTTGCGAGCTGTATTCAAATAAAAAGTTAATTAAATATTTTTCTTTTTTTACTATTTCGTATTGAGTATGAAAGTACAAACAAATTCTGCAATACCATGAATTTGCCTGATATGAGCCTAGTGTTTTATAAGTTTAGTTATAACTACAGCGTGACTACGGGGTCGTAATCCCAAATGTAAAAAAAGTGTAAGGATGGTCTTCCTGAACAAGGTTTGTAAATTTTATGAATCTCACTACCGGCCAAGACTATGGTCCTGTAACGACTTTGCTTTAATATTAAGGTATACAAATAATATTATTTTATTGTATATTATTTTTACAATTATTTCTAAAATTATGTAATTTAGAAAAGTTTGGAGACCACAATAAGAAACATTTTTAGTACAGATGATGGTGTAATTTTTAGGCTCTAGTGCGAGAAGTGGGTCATTTTACGTCAGGTCCAAAACTTCGGAGGGCCAGGTGGCCGTATGACGTTTTTTAGTACAGGTGTACTAAAAAACGTCATACGAGACACGTGAAAAACCACACTTGTGTCATAATGTACTATTTTATATATCAATGGGAACTATATAAATATACCTTTATCTACTCTAACGGTCTTCGGTTCCCTTTGCAAATACATGTACCTTTTTAGGGTTCCATAGCCAAAATATATAGTGATATAGTACGAGTATAAATATAGATAGTATGGAATATCATTGAATTGGTATCTTAAAAATAATAAGGGTCTTAAATAAAGTTTTTTTTCTAAAGTTAATACTTTCGGAGATAATCGCTCCAAAAGAAAAAAACCTTTGATCCGTAGGTCCAAAAAATATGACAAAAAACATGAGTAGAGGGCTTATAGAATACTCGTACTTTAAAATAAAATTAAATCGAACATATTCGGCCCAGCCGTTTTTGAATAACTACGGAACCCTACACTGTTTTTTTCCCTTAGTTACGGAAACTTAAACATAATTATAATCCCACAATGTCGTAACAGATGTGCTTACCATAGAAAAAATCAACTGTGAAAGACTTTGGTTGTCACGGGATTCGAACCCGCTTCCTCTGGATTGCCGGTCCAACGTGCTTCCAATTACACCAGACTACCTTCCGTCGATCACAGCGAATTTAGTCAGTGGTATTGTGAAGCTAATCACTAGCGACATCTGTACGTAGTATTTCGAAGGTACTAGAACCTTAAGCCACTCAAAGACGTGTGTCTACCACAATCGTCCGCAAACTCGACAACTCTCCGTTGCGTTGAATTTGCTATAGAGGGCGCTGTAATCAATTCATGATTAGGAAACATCAATTTGTTTTTATAATTATAATCAACTCGTGCTTGATAAGTTTTTTAATTGAATGCCTCCAGTGAAAATGATCCAATGATTATTCAATTAAACTCGCAAGAAAGGGAATAGCCGAGAGAATCATGTAATACTCGATTACACTACGAAACAAAAGGATTGTTTCGTTAAACAATGTTTCCTTGTTACAAAGAAACTCACCGAACCAGAAATATGCCTGAACAAAATGAATGGCGTTTTAGGATCATTTGCAGAGAATACCAAACAAACGACTAACCAGTCAAAGGGTCATTTTGAATAGTGCCCCAATAGCTAGCCATGCACAGTCGCCATCTGGCCCCAATTTCATTCATTTCATTTTCTGGCCCATGCACTTTGACAAGTGCTACAATCTGCGACCATATATAACATGGACGTCTAACGCCAGCTCAAAAGTGCCCCCAAAAACAATTGTTCAATTGTGCCAAGATGGGCAGGACATAGCGCTTTTCTTAACACCGAGCATTTTTCGGCGCAACACCTCTGACAAATGCTCATAGAATATAGCCAATCAAAAGTTTGATGGACCAATAACAACAATTTTTAAATGGCGGTTGTAGTTTTTATAGGTTGACATTGAAAATCATTGCCGTGATGCATTAAAGAGGGGGTGATACTTGTCAACTAAAATTCAGGACCATTTTTGAAAGGCAATTTACTAATGTCGTGCGGCTTCCATGTTTTATTTGTTCGTAGTTGGCTACAATTGTAAATTTGCTGTTTCTCAAATCGAGGGCGTCTATAGGCTACAGTTACCGCTTACCGTCGGAAGGTCCGTGCGTTGGTTGCCACCAACATAAAACGTAGTATGGGAACTTAAATAAATGAGCAGGAAATAACTACTTTATTGCGTAGAAGATTCCGACATGCCGAACCTCATGTCAAGATTTGATTAAAATTGTACTAAACCTTGTGACAATAATTGTCACGGGTTTCGGAAAATAAAAAGTAGTTTATTAACGATACAATAACGTTATTTAGTAATAATTTATGCTGGTGGCAAACAAGCACATGGACCGTCCGATAGTAAGTTTTTTTTAATGCATGTTAGTTGTAAGATGATTGATTGTATCATGATTATTTGAAAAAACAAGTCCCGCTAAGTTTCTTACCGGTTCTTCTCGGGGTCAGTGTTTTTAAACGGTTTTTATTAACTTCACCGCGTATCAACTGTCGTCGATGCTTCAAATCTTGTGATCGATTTTTCGACCACTTCTACTGCACCAAAATCAATGAAATTTGGAACTCTTATCAAATCCCCATGACAATGCAATATTATAATATTTGTATCCTTGTATCCTCAAAGCCTGATGCTGCAGACGTACTGCTTGCCTTAACCGAGTGTGTTAGACACGTGAAAATGAATGTATAGCATGTTTGGCATAATCAAATTCTAACAACCTGATCTTGACTTCCAACTCCTCACTCCTGATGCTGCAGTACTGCCTACAATAACCGCAAGGTTTATCTTTTATCGATATCTTGATTTTAAAGAAGTTCTTTAGATATTACTTAAGTAGAAACATGCGAATTCAATACTAACGTCCAACTCCTCAAATCTGATACTCCAGTGTTACTGCCTGCCACAACCGCTAGGTTTAGCGTTATGCAGATTTTGAAGTACTGCTTTAGATATTTGGTAGAAACATACGGATTTCATTATCATCATCATATCAGCCGAAAGACGTTCCCTGGTGAATAAAGGCCTCAAAAGATTGCCACAAGGACCGGCCCTGTGCCACCTGCATCCAGCGACCTTCACCAGGTCATGAGTCCACCTTATGGGGGGACTACACACGCTGCGCCTTCCAGTACGTGACCGCCACTCGAGAACCTTACCGCCCCAACGGCCATCGGTTCCACGCGCAACGAGCCCCGCCCACTGCCACTTCAGTTTAACGATTCGAAGAGCTATATCGGTTACTTTGATTCTGCTGCGGATGGTCTCATTTCTAATCCGATATCGCAGAGAGACTCCTAGCATAGCCCTTTCTATTGCCCTTTGGGTGACATTGAGCCTTCTTATGAGGCCTGCAGCCCTCCAGCTGATATAGTGACAGCGTGATTCGATCGCGTAGGGTGAGCCGTCGGGCCTGCGGCCCTCCAGCTGATATAGTGACAGCGTGAGTGGATCGCGTAGGGTGAGCCGTCGGGCCTTCGGCCCTCCAGCTGATATAGTGACAGCGTGTGTGGATCGCGTAGGGTGAGCCGTCGGACCTGCGGCCCTCCAGGTGATATAGTGACAGCGTGAGTGGATCGCGTAGGGTGAGCCGTCGGGCCTGCGGCCCTCCAGCTGATATAGTGACAGCGTGAGTGGATCGCGTAGGATGAGCCGTCGGGCCTGCAGCCCTCCAGCTGATATAGTGACAGCGTGATTCGATCGCGTAGGGTGAGCCGTCGGGCCTGCGGCCCTCCAGCTGATATAGTGACAGCGTGAGTGGATCGCGTAGGGTGAGCCGTCGGGCCTTCGGCCCTCCAGCTGTTATAGTGACAGCGTGTGTGGATCGCGTAGGGTGAGCCGTCGGGCCTGCGGCCCTCCAGGTGATATAGTGACAGCGTGAGTGGATCGCGTAGGGTGAGCCGTCGGGCCTGCGGCCCTCCAGCTGATATAGTGACAGCGTGAGTGGATCGCGTAGGATGAGCCGTCGGGCCTGCGGCCCTCCAGCTGATATAGTGACAGCGTGAGTGGATCGCGTAGAGCGAGTTGTCGGGCCTGCGGCCCTCCAGCTGATAGAATGACAGCGTGAGTGGTTCGCGTAGGGCGAGCCGTCGGGCCTGCGGCCCTCCAGCTGATAGAGTGACAGCGTGAGTGGTTCGCATAGGGCGGGCCGTCGTGCCTGCGGCCCTCCAGCTGATAGAGTGACAGCGTGAGTGGTTCGCGCAGGGCGGGCCGTCGGGCCTGCGGCCCTCCAGCTGATAGAGTGACAACGTGACTGGTTCACGTAGCGCGAGCCGTCGGGCCTGCGGCCCTCCAGCTGATATACGTAGAGTGACAACGTGAGTGGATCGCGTAGGGCGAGCCGTCGGGCCTGCGGCCCTCCAGCTGATAGACTCACAGCGTGAATGACTCGCGTAGGAGGTGCCGTTGGACCTGTGGTCATCAGGTTGATAAGACTGAGAGTATGAGTATACCCCTCGGGTTCGCGTAGGGCGTGCCGTCGGGCTTGCGGCTGTCCGGTTGATAGACAGAGAGTGTGAGTCCCTCCGGTTCACGTAGTGCGTGCCATAGTGCCGTCGAGCCTATAGCTCTCCGGTTGATAGACTGCATGGATTGGTCCTTTGGGCCCTCGGTTTGCGTCGGACTTTCCGTCAGACCTGCGGTCCTCCGGTTGGTCGACTGACAGTACGAGTTTATATTTTATAGTCTCGAAATTCGACTTGTATAATGTGTACAATATAAAAAATTTACCTTGATTTTCTCAATAAACCAAATTGATTGATATATTCCTTCTTAACAGATCTCTGTTATCTAAGGTATTGTATGAATAACACGTCCATTTGAGACACTTCGGGCATTCAAGCTGACATTTTTTTAGTGTCGAATTTCTAAAAATATCCATTCAGCAGGGATTCCCCTCTCGATACACTTAAAATAATGTCCATTACGTTTACATATGTGTCGTGATTCAAGCGCGAGAGTTAAACGCTAGCATTCATAATTGTATTGCATAATACAAACAACATATTTGATCTAGAATAAGTAGGTACAGTATCGGAAATTAACTTTACAATTGCACTAAAAACTTGAAAATAAAATAAGTAAAAAAAGTTTTAATTTAAACGGTTTTTATTGCACCAAAAACTAGAAAATAAAAATTAGTTGTAACTAACCGTAGATGCTACTTTCTGTAGATTAGTCACGTGAAACTATCATCACCGTAGTCTTCCCAAGTTGGATGCTGAAAGCCACGTTTAGCCTCTATGTCAGTGGATTAAGCGTTACCTAATCGGAAACTTTTACCAAACTAAAATAAAAACGTGGGGCGTTATTATAAAGAAACATACGAGTTCAAAATATGAAATTGTAGCTTTAATTTTTCAATTAATCATCCTTCTGTTCCAACACTTCTACAGAGGTAAATAACTTTTATCAAAGCCAGAACAAAATTTATTACACTATTTCTGTCTTGATTTCTATGTTTGTACTTAAATAACTATAGTGACTTAATCACAATTGCGTACGCCCCACGTTTTTATTTCAGTTTGGTAAAAGTTTCCGATTAGGTAACGCTTAATCCACTGACATAGAGGCTAAACGTGGCTTTCAGCATCCAACTTGGGAAGACTACGGTGATGATAGTTTCACGTGACTAATCTACAGAAAGTAGCATCTACGGTTAGTTACAACTAATTTTTATTTTCTAGTTTTTGGTGCAATAAAAACCGTTTAAATTAAAACTTTTTTTACTTATTTTATTTTATTATTTTCTTTATTGGGAAACAAACAGCGTACAATAATACAGTATTATGAAATTATGGGACTAATACATTAGCCAAAACAGTTTCCACTAATGGTATAAAACAGAAATTGCTCAAAGAGAACTTGTTATATAAACTGAAAATACATTATTAATCAATATAGAAAAAACAAAAAGAAAAAGAAGAAAGTTTATCAAGTAACTTCACTCGACATGCGTTAGCAATACCTACAATGTATGAACATTGAGTAGGTACCTTCACTATAAATTATATTTTATTTTATAACATAATTATTTGAGTTGTAGGGTTAGAACCGAAACTAGTTTTAATTTTATGTAACTTAGACAATTCGAAAGAGTTTATTGCTATTCCAATTTGAATAAAGAATCATTTGACTTTGACCTTGACTAAGCGGTAGCCGTAGCCTATGCAGGCCTGTGACGTCAGTAATATTTGACAATATTTTCCCGTAGTGGCAACTGGCCACTATTACACCATGGTGACAGCCGGCAATTGTAAAATATAACTTTTTCTGACTTCACGGGCTTCCGTAGGCTACGGCTACCACTCACTATTGGGTGGATCATGTACTTTTTGCCTGCAACATGGAATTTTAATAAAAATACGAGTACTGTTAAAATAACCTACGTTTTGTTTTCCAAAGGTCGTGTCAATTGTCACAAGATTTTTTTTTGTCAGCCTCCGTAGTCTAGTTGGTAGTGACCCTGCCTACGAAGCTGGAGGTTCCGGGTTCGAATCCGTGCGAGGGCATTATTTGTGTATTTATTTATAACAAATATTTGTTCCTTGGTCATGGCTGTCTATGTATTTTAGTATCTATCTATTATAGGTAGGTATATATCGTCGCTTGGTACCCATTAACACAAGCCTTATTGAGCTTACCGTGGTAAGATGTCTCAAGATATTTATTTATTTAAGATTTAGAAGGATTTTTGTTAATTATTGACACGAGGTACGGCCTGTGTTGAAATTCCGCTACAATTGCCGTATTTCTTGAGACATTAATTTGAAACTTTATTCCACAAGGAAGCAGCTATTTACCGTTTTTTATCTTGGTGACAAACACACAGACCGTACTGTGGTAATCAGGAATCGTAGCCAATGGACGATGGCACTAGGAGAACCAGTAATTTCTACTATTGTCCCACTTGCCACCATAGTGAAATTGTCGCCAATCAACCGATTGGCGACAATTTTGACAAATTTGCCGAAAAAGTTTGCCCTTAGGTTAGGTACTTGATTGCATTAATATTTCTAACAGGTACAAATTATGAAATAAAACTATGAAAACGGATAAACTCGCGTATATTAACTAATTTTAACTTCATTCCGACGTTTCGAACACTTTACAGGGTTCGTGGTCTGCGGATGACATATTTCATAGTTTTATTTTATGAGTAATCCTCGCGGTAACCGAAGAAAATATTAAGTACAAACTATTTGACTTATTTATATCATTACAAGTGCATGTTTCTTAAACATGCAATGAAACATTGATGTTACATATGTTCCTTATACACGAGGCTGCGAGCTGCAAAGTATAATGTTTCAAGCGAGATTAGGAGAAAAGATTGTTAACGGAATTTCATCCAACTCTTGCCGGCCTAGGAACCCTTTATAAACAAGGAACTCTCATAGTTTTGCCATGTCCGTCTGTCTGACAGTCCGCAGCATAGCTCTAGAAATCAGCAATTTGTTACAGGTTAGTTTACTGGGCTTTGTCCGCAACTCGACAACCATGTGCCTTTTTTGCGTGATAGCGAGGTAGCTCTATTCCAACCATCCAAGCTCCACGAAACTCAGTGTATGTTTCAGGTTGCTAAATGCCTCCTTTAGTTTATGTGGAGTCCCCAAGTGCCTACTCCTGTATACCTATATTATTTGTTACAGGTACCAGTGTACAGCGATGAAACTTGCGTCAAAAATGCATTTATTTCTCCAAGGCTTTGAGGTTAAATTACAAATCAAATTGATTTACAAAGGCGCGAGGCGGTTAAACGTGTAGCGAGTGACTGCGTGGGAGACACGTTACGCGGATATTTAGCGGCAGATCAAAGGCGAATCCGCCGGCACAGAGTGATGCTGCAAACGAGATATTGTACCGCCGCCACCTTTATTTAACCTACACTCAGTCAATTGGAGCCCTAGGCCAAAAACATGTCACAGTGACAACTAGTACGCGGTTTCTTACAGTTTGCTTTATGGCGTAATTTTGACACAGTTCCTCAGGCCAATTGGTTGCCTGTACTCTATGAACAAATGAAATATCGTAGTGCTTTAATGGCCGTGTGGTGACGGCAGTAAGAATACATTTGTCACCACCCCAACTCCTCCTGCGGGTGTCGTAGGAGTCGACTAAGGGATTGAAGTGTCACTGACCATTATTTGATAAAATATTGATGATGGGCAGCAGCGTCATCATAGTGGACACATTACTGCGATCGCCAATCCGGTTGCCCAGCGTGGCATTATGGGCATTTACCTCCTAATGCGTTAATAGGAAAGGCCTACGTCCAGCAGTGGACTATCATAGGCTGATGAAGATGTCATATAAAATTGCATATTAAAATATTGCATAGTTGCACAAACTGTTTAAAGGACACAACACACTAAACAAACACCTGCACAATATGGGCAAAACGAACAGCCCTATGTGCAGGGCCTGCATGGAAGAGGAAACAACAAAATATATTCTTCTAGAATGTAAACAGGTAGAAGTATACAGGAGTAGGCACTTAGGGAGGAACACACATAGTTCATAGTTCATTTAGTAATAATAATTCGTATTACATGTCACTTGTATTTAGAGACATAAAAATAATAGTATCTTGTGCATCAAGGGAGGTAAGTACGGAAATACTAACGAGAGTGTTAGAAGCCCGACGCCGTGAGGCAGAGGGCTTTTATGACTCGAGTTAGTATTCCGCTTACCGACCGTGATGCATACAATGTTTTTCATCACACTTGCCGACAAAAAAATAAGTTTTAAGACATAATATTATTAAATGACGTACTGACATTTCTATTACTCCCTAGGGAATTTCACTTTTCTATTACTCCCGCTACGCACGCAAGCAATGGTGCGCTTAGACAGCAAGTGTGTTGAAAAAACCATGAAATGCGTTTATCAACTACAAGCAGTAGAATTATGTAAAAATAAATAAACTCATCATAATAAATTAATAATGTTCATAAATCACAATTGTCAATAATACACATACATAAAATGTCAACATATTTAAGGACTTTTGTACTCAATGAATTCGTTAGAGCTGTAAAAAGTGTGCTCGATAAGTCAAATTATTAGCCGCGATTTAAAGGTGACTAGGGACGGTGAAGCGACAACATGTTCCGGCAGTCTGCTGTACAGTACACTGCAGGGCCCATCACGGGAGTGAGCTTACCAGACTATAGGAGGCATTTAGCAACCTGAAACAGATGCTGAGTTTCGTGGAGGAGCTTGGATGGTTGGTACATTTATTTGCAGGATGAATTAATTGATTCATTAATGATTTACGAGATCAAATTATACGCCTAAGAAATAAATAATACAATTAACATAACTGATGTTGTTCTCTTTGTTTGATTATAGTAGGTACATACATTTAAACGCTGAAGCCTTGCGAAAATCCCTTCAATTCCATTTTTTAAAGGATTTTTCCAGTGTTTCCTTAATGTTAATCCGTATAGATTACAACGGCTCAAGTGGTTCCAAATGCCACTTAAATTATAAAGATTACCGTGGCACCAGTGAAAAAGGATATACAGACTCTACAATTTTTTGACATAGGAACGTGAACCAAATTCAAATAAGGTTGCAATTTTAAAGCGGCAATAGTTATTAACTACCCTAAGTATCTAATCATGAAATAAAACAATAAATATCTTGGGACATCTTACATAAATCGACCTAGTCCCACGGTAAGCTCAATTAAGGCTTGTGGCGTACCAGGCGACGATATATATAATAGTTAGATACATATAGATACTTAAATACACAGACGGCATGACTAAGGAACAAATATTTGTGATAAATAAATGTACAAATAATGCCCTCGCCAGGATATGAAACAGGAACCAGGGCTACGGAGGCTGACAAACTATGAAAAAGAATTAACTATTTCAAATCTTTCAGCGTTCCGTCGGGTGACCATAAACCCTGTAAAGTGTTCGAAGAATCTGATTGTAATTAATGAATATACCTACCTATCATCATCAGTTTTCATGGTTTTCAGCTTCTAAAAATATTAACTTTCGGATATGATAACGTATTAAGAAACACGCCCGGAGTTTACGTCATAACTGTAACAAGAAAGAACATAATAAATCATATTCATACCCCGTAATTTACGAAGTTACCCCCACCGAGGTCGTTATGCCCTGGACATAGAACACACATTCGCCTGATCGACTAGGGTGTCGTGCGACGTCGTCGCCAATAACGTATGGAAAGTTGGGGAAATCCATTTAAGTTGGTGAACTAGTAACTGTCACTTCCTTATTCGTTATGTGTTTAGTTAGTTATGAGTAACGTAGATACATAGGTTTTTGTGAAATTACAAAGGCAGGCGCCTTTTGAGAGATTGTATATACAAATGTATGTGAAACAGATCAAATTATTTTGATAAAAATGTTGATTTGCGTGTTTTTAACTACTTACTCGTATGCAGGGCGTCTCAAAACTTTGAGACATGAAAGAAAAGTGCCTCAAATATCGTAGATAGGGTATAATAATATACGGAAGAGCAATTTCTAAAAAGTTTGTATATTTGGATCAAGTCTTAAATATTGATAAAAATCGGTAGCCTGGTTGAGTCAATAACGCTGAGCAAGATCCAGATCCACCATATTCCAAAAACGCCCCAGAAACTTTGCCCGGAAGTTTCCTTTTTTGTTACCAGATTCCTATACATTTTTGGTAACAAAAAAGGAATGTTTCATAAAATAAAAACATTTTGAGGCATTGTAGAAAATGTGGTGGATCTTGACTTAACCAGCCTAACCATTGTCATCCATATCTAGGACGTGATACAAATCAACAAACTTCACTCGGAAATGGTCACGTGACTTTTGGTACGAATCTGTCATTCTCATACATTTAACTTTGAAAATGGGCCATATAGCCATACGTACAATCAACAACACACCTGTGAACACAGGCAAAGTGCCAAAAATATGTAAACTGAACTTTATTGCCTGGATATAAAGGTGTGTATACATATTTCTGGCACTTTGTCTGTATTCACAGCTGTGTTGTCGATTGTACTTTGATTTAAAATAATCGTAAATTCAAATTAGAAATAAGAGACATATCACGTGTACGCTACGAGTAGTTAGGTAAAAAGTGAACAAGATAATCAAATTTCAAAGAAACGAATTCCGGAAGACACATTGAAATTCATTAATTGTATATTCGTGCATAGATTATATTTCAACAAGCTTCCTGCTTTTTGAGTCCGCTCTGTTTACATCTGTATAATCTCCAAATTTAAAATAAAAAAACCGACTTCAACCTATTTGTCCATGATCCCATCAACGGAACCATCTCAGTTTGTATTGAAGTCGGTTAAAAAAATAATTATTGAAATCGGATGGCGTGATACTATTGGGTCGTCCAAATGTATGTTATGAGTTATATATTTTTCATCACACTTGCTGTCTAAGCGCGCCATTGCTTGCGCGCGTAGCGGGAGTAATAAAAAAGTGAAATTCCCTAGGGAGTAATAGAAATGTGTCAGTACATCATTTAATAATATTTTGTCTTAAAACTTATTTTTGTCGGCAAGTGTGATGAAAAACATTGTATGCATCACGGTCGGTAAGCGGAATACTAACTCGAGTCATAAAAGCCCTCCGCCTAACGGCGTCGGGCTTCTAACACTCTCGTAAGTAAATCCGTACTTACCTCCCTTGATGCACAATGTACTATTTTTTATTGATATCATTGTCAGAACTAGGCGAAATTAAAATTGTGACCAATCGTTAAGCATCAGCTTTCAAATAAAAAAACTGATTTCGATATTTATTCTTTTAACTCACTTCAAAACAACCGAGATGGTCCCGTTGGCACCAGATTGGGGTTTGACGAAGGAATCTTTGAGAAATCGGTTGAAAACGGATAATTTTCATTTTCAGTTTGGTAATTGGTGATTATGTTGAAAACGGTTGAAAAGAGCTCGTGATTTTGAGTAGAAATAATCCAAAACATTAAAAAAAATACTAATTTTGGGTGGTACGAGTACAACCCTAGGTAGACAGAAGTGCAAAATAACGTTTTATTTTCTCTGAAACTGCTCCAATCCTGAATAAGTTCGCACAAATAACATTAAGAGTTCGGTTAGGCACTGAAAGCGGTGAATAAGACGATGAGGCTTTCTTCGATGATTGATCGTTTATGATGGCTGATGGTTCTTATAGCTGCTTATAATGGACCAAATTATATATCCATCGCAAAATAGTTTACCCAGACATAGAATATAATATCATCATCATCATCAGCCAATTGACGCCCACTGCTGGACATAGGCCTCCACCGAGAGTTCCACAAAGATCGGTCTTGAGCTGTCCGCATCCATTGGACACCCGCAACCTTTACCAGGTCGTCGCTCCATCTTGTGGGGGGCCTTCCCACGCTGCGCCGTCCAGTGCGTGGTCGCCACTCGAGAACACTTATACGGGGTGTAATTCATACGGGCGAAGCTCTTAACGGGGTTAAGCTCTTATTAGGACATAATAATTACATTTAGATAATTATTATTAAGTACTTAAATATAGAGCAAAAATCCGTATGAAATAATTCAACTCGAAATGTAGAGCAATGACAGCTAATTTCAAAAGCAGATGATGACAACTGCAATATCAATATTAACAAATATTCGTACAATGCATATATAGGGCATTGCTGCTACGAAAATCTTTAAAATAAATCTGTGGGGTCGTAACTAAGTGTAACTTAAAAACCTCGTAATCCATTGTATATATACTATAGTAAATTCCATGCCTAGTTTAATTTATCGCCCGTATTAAATTTACACACAGTATACAACATGATAATAGTATTGTCGTTAGTATTATCAAACCGCGATTAGAATGGGATTCGAAAGTACTATGGACACAACAGTATATAAGTCAATGTAGGATAATATTATGTTCATAGTTATATTCATATATTTATAGTTTAAGTGCAAAAATATACAGACAATAGTTTAATTAATCACTCACTACATCTATAAAGAACTCTTTTCTTGGTTAATCTTGTGTCATTTTTTGTGTCAACAGTACTCTCGAATCCCTTTCTGATTCCGGTTTGATAATAAATATGCACAGAGGAATTAAGACACAAGTGGGTAAGGTCTTGTACTGTCCTAAATTGTTAGAACTTTTTTTTTATGACGTCTTTTAAATATGCCTATAAATATCCAAACAATAAGTCAATCGCTAGAAAAAATTGTTCAGTTTTCAGCCTCCGTACCTAATTTGTAGTGACCCTGCCTACAGTGCCTACGAAGCTGGAGGTTCAGGTTTCGAATTCCGGCGAGGGCATTATTTGTGTATATATTTTATCAACATTTGTTCCTCTGTCATGGCTGTCTATGTATTTATGCATTAATAAAATTACCCTTTTTTTTAATACCATTTCTTACGATGTTGTTTCTCCCATAGCTAGCTATTAAGAATTGTATATGCTGTAAAAATGGGTGCGGACGGAAAAACAGCGTAGCGCAGCCGACCAAGCTCGCAGCAGATGCTAAGTCCGAACCTATTGTCGTGTAATATAACATATTATGTTATTGTATTTTCTATTTCTCTTCTTTTTGTACCTATTGTCTTTTCTTGTATTTTTTATTTGTGATGCGACAATAAATGTATTTTTATTTTATTTTTTTATTTTTAAACTTATCATGGGGGCACAATGTTACCCAAACTAACCTTGACAGACTATTTTCCAGAATTTTCCACGAAGTCTATTTTAAGCTAACAGCGATGTGTACCTGCGACAATAGGGTCTCGTTAAGAGGAGATGGGAACTGCCATTTTCATACAAACGTGTTCCTCTGTTTCCTCACTAGATATTAGACAAGACAAGACATGATATTTATTGGTATTAATCTAGTGTCCCTGACCATTATTTGATAAAAGATTGATGATGGGCATAGACGTAGAGTAGACGTAGTAGAAGACTAGCTTTCGTCTCACCATTGATGCGATCGTGATTTTGTTCTGTTTGCAATAGGCTCCTGACATAATACTGATCTAAACAATTACTTTGCTTTTAACATACTTATTCTCTATTAACATACTAGCAATATTTACAATAAAATCTACTTGCTAGTTTAATTCCAAAAATCACAGTATTATCACTCGTAATTACATCGTCGAATGATCTTAACACACCCCACATTTTTTTTAGAATCGTCTCAAATGCTGCTAGCTCCCATTTCCCTTTAAGGCTCCGCGGCGAGGTCCCCCGGGCCCCGGGCTCCGCTGCCGGACCCTCCGCAAACAGAAAAGAGTACAGATTATATTGGCCGACTTTTACAAATTTCATTCGTCCTTATAAAGGGGCAGCGTGTAAATGTTGACTTGTCACAACAAGCCTAGTTCGTTGGAGGCTTTCATCTCTGAATTCCGGTTTCGGGATTCAAAATAGTGTTATTTTTGTCGACGCAATTCAATTTAATGTACACTCAACCAATTGGGAATATAGGTCACTCTGCGGCCATATAATATAACATGGACGTCTAACGCCAGCTCAAAAATGGCCCCAAAACCGATTGTTCAATTGTGCCAAGATGGGCAGGACATAGCGCTTTTCTTAACACCGCGCATATTTTGGCGCAACATCTTTGACAAATGTTTATAAAATATAGCCATCATCAAAACTTCGATGGACCAATCACAACTATTTTTAAATGGCGGTTTAAGTTTTTATAGGTTGATATTGAAATTCATTACCGTGATGCATTGAAGAGAGGGTGACACTTGTCGACTAAAATTCAGGACCGTTTTTGAAAGGCAATTTAGTACGGCGTGCGGCTTCCATGTTTTATTCGAACGAAGCCACGTGACCATTTCCATACATTATTTATGACCACGTCACTTAAAAGGCTTGTCGTATACGATTGCAGCTTGGCTACGCCTGCAGGATTCACTTTACTGTCGAATTCATCGCTTCACAGGCTTCAATGAACGGTCGCCGGAAATACGTCATTTAGATCTTGTGACGCAATATACTATTTTTCTGGTTTTTCCTTGTCTTAAATACGGCCCGTTAACTCCGAATAGGTTACAGAGGCTTCCCTATCTTGGCTTACTACTCAAGCGGCAGCCATGGCGGTATTCACGGGTCTTACCTCCGCATTATATTTCCACGGATGTAATGTCAAAGTTCAGGGTCATACAATGCTCCCGTGTCAAAGGAATAGTCCGTTTATTTAAATACTTTTCTATAAATATTAAGTACTCTAACAGGAAATTCTTAAAAACGTTTTTAACTCTGAAATGCAGGGCTTTTTTGGCGTGAAAAAAAATCACATCATCAGCCTATGATAGTCCACTGCTGGACGTAGGCCTCTCGTATTAACTATACGTATAGACGCATTAGGAGGTAAATGTCCATAATCGCCACGCTGGGCAAGCGGATTGGCGATCGCAGTAATGTTTCCACTATGATGACGCTGCTGCCCATCTTCAATCGTTATCAAAAAAAATGGTCGGTCAGTGACACTTCAATCCCTTAGTCGACTCTTTTCGAAAAAAGAATACGATGTTCAAATTAAAGTGGATTTTCGTTCGAAGTTCATTCTCATACATTAATGATATCGCTTATCGTATAAGATTGCAGATTGGCGTCTTGGCTAGGCATGCTATTGTCCTGGCATTAGAGTGCATGTTCAGACGCCTATTTCTCGAAAGCTTGTAACTTGTAATACAAGCGGAAGTCCTTATCTAATTAATAATGTTAATAAGAGACTTCCACTTGTATTACAAGTTACAAGCGTTCGAGAAACGTGGATGCTTATAGTACGGTCAAATCGTACATTAAACTCGCAAAACATGTAGTAAAGCTGCATTTTTGGTATGTTATTTAGACACCATAGGGCAGTATAAAACCACATTTTGCAAGCAAAAAAAAGTAGTGCTAGCTGCGTTATACGTGAAAAACTGTGAAATTTACTGTCTATTTTTAGTTTCTGATTTTTATAAAAAAAGCCTTACGTTTTTTGACAATATGTCTCAGGTAACGTTTAAAGATAAATGAATTTGTAACAAGATGAGATAACATGCATTACCGTAGGTCTTATAATTTCAGAGATTCGAGACTTCAAATAGTACCCTGTTTTGTAAACTAGATAAAATGTTGAGTTTTGCTAACGTTTTTGGTTTAATATCGCCTTACCTAATTATGCTACGAAAAACATAAAATAGTTATCTTATAGCGCAATTAATATTCTTTCATTTAAAGGTAAAATCAGGTCAGTAGACTTTGTAATTGAAACTAAAAACGCGAAATTCAAAAAGCAGGAGGTCCGCTATCTAAGTTTTTCATACAAATGGCAAGTCGTGTTGCAAAGCTGCAATTTTTGTATATTATTTAGGCTCTATAGGGATGTACGAAAATGCATATTACAAGAAAAAAAAAAAGGATTTAGGTATAGGACGTAAAAAACTGAAAAAAAATCGGACTTTTTTTAGTTTTTGACGTTTAACTAAAAAACTATAACTTTTTGATACTAATTGCTATAAAACTACGAAAGAATATTAAATTTGAAAGGATTTGAGCTACCTTGCATTACCCTAAATTATATAGATTTAGAGATACGACATTTCAAAATGTGCCTTTCATTAAGTTAAGAAAATAAATGCATGTTTTGAAGCCTCGTATACCCCCAACTAAATATAAGACTTACAGTAATTGTTATCGGCTCAATTTGTTCCAAATTTAATGTAGTTATTGTCTACAATTACTTTTTTTTTCTTAGCGCGAACGTTTTGCCAATATTTAGTGAATAGCTTTAACGTAACCTAAAATTTGTTAATGTTTTGATAAAAGGGCACTTTATGAAATGTCGTATCTCAAAATATATATAACTTACGGTGATGCAACGTAGCTCAAATCCTTTCAAATTTAATGTTCTTTCTTAGTTTTATAGCAATCATTATCAAAAAGATAATAGATTTTTAGTTAAACGTCAATAACTAAAAAAAGTGCGATTTTTTTTCCGTTTTTTACGTCCTATGCCCAAATTATTTTTTTGTTTTTCTTTTAATATGCATTTTCGTATATATCTATAAGGCCTTTATAATATACCAAAATTGCAGCTTTGCAACTCGACTTGCGATTTGTATGAAAAACTTAAATAGCGGGCCTCCTGCCTTTGGAATTTCGGGTTTATACTTTCAACTACAAAGTTCACTGACCTAATTTTACCCTTAAATTAAAGAATATTAAGTGCGCTATAAGGTCATTATTGCATGTTTTTCGTAGCATAATTAGGTGAGGCGATATTAAGTCGAAAACGTTAGCAAAACACAAAATTTTATCTAGTTTACAAAAAGGGGTACTTTTTGAAGTCTCGAATCTCGGAAACTATAAGACCTACAGTAATGCATGTTAGCTCAACTTGTTGGAAATTTATTTGTCTTTAAACGTTTAATAACGTATGATATCAAAAAACGTAAGGTTTTTTAAATAAAAATCAGAAACTAAAAAATGGCCGTAAATTTCGCAGTTTTTCACGTACTACCCAGCTAGCACAACTTTTTTTTGCTTGCAAAATATGGTTTTATACTGTCCTATGGTGTCTAAACAACATATCAAAAATGCAGCGATACTACTTGATTTGCGATTTTAGGGTAAAATTACGTACGATTTGACCGTACTATTAGCCACGTTGCCAATCGCTAGCGCTTAATAGCGTATCGTAGTTTTCCCTCTCTGTCACTCTTTCATATCAGTGCGACAAAGACAGTTAGCTGCCTTTCGTTTACGATTGAGCGATTGGCAACTTGTCTAAGCACCCTGAATGCTTAGCGAAGTTGCCAATCGTTAGCGCTTGGTAGCGTATCGTAGTTTTCTCTCTCTGTCACTCTTTCATATTAGTGCGACAAAGACAGTTAGCTACCTTTTGTTTACGATTGACGATTAAGCGTTAGCGATTGGCAACTTGGCTTAGCATCCAGGTATATTTGATGGCGCTAAAAGCCAGCGCTAACTAGGTCCTCCATTTTGGGACCTACCCGCAATGTTAACACCTGGTTAGCACGTTTGCGAACAAACATGTCACGTGGCTCACCGCAGCCCAGGATATGAAAACCGACCAGAGTAACAGATGTAACTTTGTGTGCAGACGAAAATTTTGACGACCCTCAACTCTAACAAACTTCTTAATTAGTGTGGTACGTAGTGTGTACACTGGCACATTTTATTTAATATTATCTCCCTATTTTTTTTTTGTATTTGCATATATCAAGTCACCCAAAAGGCAATGGAGAGGGCTATGCTAGGAGTCTGTGAGACCATCCGCAGCAGAACCAATGTAACCGAAATAGCTCTCCGAATCGCTAAACTGAAGTGGCAGTGGGCGGGGCACATTGCGCGTAGAACCGATGGCCGTTGGGGCGGGAAGGTTCTTGAGTGGCGGCCACGTACCGGAAGGCGTAGCGTGGGTAGGCCCCCCACAAGGTGGACCGATGACCTGGTGGAGGTCGCAGGAGTCCGCTGGATGCGTGTAGCACGGGGTCGGTCATTGTGGCAATCTTTGGGGGAGGCCTATGTTCAGCAGTGGACGTCTTTCGGCTGATATGATGATGATAATGATGATGATGATATATCATCATCAGCCTATATCAGTCTTCTGCTGGACAACGGCCTCTCCTTAGCCTATTTATTTATTTATTTAATCTTTATTGCATAAAAGAAAATCTTATCGTACAAAAGGCGGATTTAATGCCACAGAGCATTCTCTACCAGTCAACCTTAAGGCAAAACGGGAAAGAATGTAGGCGGTACAACTTGCAAACTTAATAAAAAGACATACTAAAATAGGATACATACATACATAAATATACCTACACTTACATAAATATGCCTATGCTTGCAATGTACCGAGGAGAAGTTTCATAAATGTCGAAACTTATGTAGAGATTGTTCTTGGCAATTTAAATTTTACAAGCAATTCAATCATGCCAAAACCATTGTAGATACATGCCTTTTAAGGTATATTTTATGCCTTGTTTACTCAATTGTGAAATACAATATTCTTTCTAAGACTTTATTATAAGTTCTCATGGAAACATTCTCAATGAGAACTTACTCTTAAACTCTCATGAAAATTCTCAGAAATTTCCGAGTATATTCCCGCAATTTTGAGAATGTCCTGCAACTTGTACATTGCTAGCCTGTGCGTATGGACGGAACGCATTAGGAGGTAAATGCCCATAATCGCCACGCTGGGCAAGCGGGTTGGCTTTTTACTCCGAATCTATTGATCGTAGCGTAGTACGTCTCCCATGTTTTTTTTTCATTCCGTTACCATTATTTCATACGTTGTATATATCGGTAACGGAATGGTAGGGATCGAAAAATATATAGAAATTTTGAGAGAATATAGAATATGGAATTTTCCTCTATTATGATCAAATCAGCTCGTACTTCTAAGTAAAAATAAAAGAGAGAAATTGAAGCTGTTTAAAGCTGAATTGCCTAAATTTTACACAGATTTATTTGTCCACCCCGCTCATACTCGCATTTTGGTGCAAGTGAGAGGAATAGAAAGTAACTCTGTGTTACTATCACTGCGCTAGCTCATTGTAAGCACAGTATATACAGAATATAAGGCAGAATCATAGTTCTTTACTAATAAGGTATCATCGATAACGATCACGATGTTACTCTGGTCGGTTCTTCTTCGGTTCGCCGTCACACAGGGTTGCTATTTAAAGAAAATAAATATCCTGAAAAACTGCCTTAGTGCGTAGCCAAGATGGGAATCGCTAACACTCAGTATCGTAACGTAGTTTTCTCTCTTTCTCAATTTTTCCTATCAGTGTAGCAGTGTGACAAAGATAGTTAAACTCGGTCAATAAATACGGATCCGGTATAATTTTCCATAGCAAATACTGTAAACACTCTGATTTTAAGAGATTTTTTAAATGTTTACAGGATTAGTGGAATCCAATTTAATATCGTACGCGCCACGTCAAGCAAAGTTAAAGAGTTAAACAAACTATCCTGTAATACTATTGTAAACACAAGTACCATTTTCATTAAAAATTATTGTAGTGTATAGAGTTATACTATTTCAATTGTTTATAATAAGTCTTATTCTTTTATTTCTAACATGTTCCCTGTGTATGCATCACATGTGTCGCATTTGTAGGTATTGATGATACGTGAATGCAGCACATATGATGCACGAGCCTATTTAAATATTAGGATAAATTCAAATTTGCACGTACGAGCTAAGCAGCGTTAACTATACCTGCACGTATCAGCTGTGAAAAGTGACAATTTGATAATGAGGTAAGGGTGGATTTTGAATATTGTTGCCAAGTTAATCTTGATTTTTTTGCGATTGTTTGCATGTGAGAGGTGAATTTCTGATTATTGCTGCACATGGAACATGCCAAATTGGTTATCTAAGTTCGTCAATTCTTGGTTAAATTTCCAATTTCAGAAATTGTATTCATCATATCAGCCGAAAGACGTCCACTGCTGAACATAGGCCTCCCCCAAAGATTGCCACAATGACCGGTCCTGCGCCACCCGCATCCAGCGGACTCCTGCGACCTTCACCAGGTCATCAGTCCACCTTGTGGGGGACCTACCCACGCTACGCCTTCCTGTACGTGGCCGCCACTCAAGAACCTTCCCGCCCCAACGGCAGCCCGCCAGAACCCAGCCTGCCAGAAATTGTATTAAATTTTATCACCCAATATAAAAGTTTTTTTGTCATGTTCATATCGACGTTCATAAATATTCATGGAATATGTCAGGAATTTTGGCCCTTTATCAAGAAAAATCCTGACCTATGGCAACCCTCACAACACGCGTTGATAATTAGATGGAGTTATCAGACTATGAACGAGCAAGTTTATACGAACTCAAAGGCTTTCATTTTCCCGACTGTTTGATTGCCCTTGTTAGCAGATGGGTTAAACATTTTATTTATGTCACAGTACAGTCAACATCAGATATATCACAGCGTCCAGAGCGCTTAAAAATATCTGAACACTCCTCTATCGGTATGGCAATAAAGGAGTACTCTTATTAACACATTCGACGCTGCGTTCGTCAACGAGCTCGACGTCGAGACAGCCTTGTCTAAAATCCTAGCTGTTTGATTTGACATTAGGAATCGAGGCTGTGAGCGAGGTTGTGGGTGAGTTCGTCGCTGTTTTTCGTTAGAGAATACGAAGTTCGTACATTTAACGTCAAACTCTCGAGGCAGTGTAGTTCCAGCTCACGCCGCATTTGTCGCCGAGAACTAGTGTCGTTTAAAGTTCTTAGTGAATACCATTTTTAGGTTCGACGCTGCTGCAGCGCTGACAGCAAGGCGGTTTCCTTAGTGAATAACACTGCTGATATTTTGGAGGACTATATGATGTATCTGATGGCGACTGTACTCATTTGGAAAACTGTACTTCATATACAGGGTGACGTCTGGGTTGTAGAGAAGGAGTGAACAGAGTACCTAGGGATGGCCACACGTCACACTGAGCAATTTTCACCATGGACACAACCAAGAAATCGCTAATAATTTAAATAATATTTAATGGTCATGTGGTCACTTCAGTAAGAATACATTAGTCACCACCTCAGCTCTTTCCGCGGGTGTCGTAAGAATCGACTAAGGGATTGAAGTGTCACTGACCAATTGACCATTCTTGATATAAGATTGATGATGGGCAGCAGCGTCATCATAGTGGACACATTACTGCGATCGCCAATCCGCTTGCCCAGCGTGGCGATTATGGGCATTTACCTCCTAATACGTCTATACGCATAGTTAATAGAAGAGGTCTACGTCCAGCAGTGAATAGAGATAGGCTGGTGATGTGAGATACTTAACTATCAATTAAGTCTGATTGCTCAGCATTATTTATTCAAGTAAGCTTTTTTCGAATCGTCTGACATTATCAAGAGAGCTGGCGACTTCCTCGCACAACGCATCAGTATTGCGATACAGCGAGGAAATGCCGCCAGCATCCTCGGTACAATGCCACAAGAGCCAATCTTAGATATAGGTTAGGTTAAGTAAATTAGTTAGATTTAATCTATGTACATAAATTGTAGTTTTGAAAATAAATATGATTATAAATTAGAGAGAAATAAAAAAAATCTACTGTGGTGGACTTATTTTTTCAAAACACTATCATAATACATCTTATTAAGATAACACGATTAACACGCATTAAAGAATTTATTACTTTAAAAAAATATTTTTTATAGACATTTTTATAAAATGGAGCAATAAATAAAGGATAATAATAATAAACAAAAATAATTATTATTGTACAAGTTCACAATATTATTAAGCATCTATATCTAGATACCTATACTACTAGAGATTTAAAGGTCCTCTAGTTGTCAAAATAAAGAGAAATTAAGATTTAGAGATGTAAAAGGTCTCTAAACGTCATGATTTTAACAATAATAATAAAATAGAAAATTAACAATTTAGTGATCACTCCTGTAGCCGTATCAAGGCTTTGCAAGTATCGGTAACGTTAGGTTTTACTCGATACGAAAAGCAGGTAATCGCGCTCGCTCCACTGTCAGTGCGAGCGGGATAGAATACATTATTTGTCAAGTAAAACCTAAAGTATCCTTTACTTTCCACCCTACGAACAAATAAAACATGGAAGCCGCACGCCATACTAAATTGCCTTTCATAAACGGTCCTGAATTTAAATTGACAAATGTCACCCCCTCTTCAATGCGTCACGGTATTGAATTTTCATGTCAACTTATAAAAACTTAAACCGCCATTTAAATATAGTTGTGATTGGTCCATCTAAGTTTTGATTGGCTATTCTATAGCCAATTGTCAAAGATGATGCGCCGAAATATGCACTGTCCTGCCCATCTTGGCACAATTGAACAATGTTTTTGGGGGCATTTTTGAGCTGGCGTTAGACGTCCATGTTATACAGGGTGTTTTTTTTTCGACCGTTCAAATTCTACGTCGTGAATGTGTAGGTCATACTGACCAACTTTTACTATGGGGACAAAGTCGAAATCGCGAAAAAAAAATCAGCTGTTTCATACAAATTGGCGGCATTACGCCGGCCGAAGTTGGTGAGTATGACCTACACATTCACTACGTAGAATTTGAACGGTCGAAAAAAAAACACCCTGTATATGGTCGCAGTTTCCACCTTATGGTACAGCTACTTGTCTACGAGTCACCCTGTATATTTATACGCTTTTGCACTAATATCAGGTAAAATATCCCTTTTAAAACATTTTAGCAGTATAGACGGGTAATTAGGCACGTCGCCCGTCCTTGCGGTGTACGGCCATTGTGCGGCCGGCAATGTTTCAAAGCTATCTGTTGCCGGCTCGACGCACATCCGCTCGCCGGCAAATCATTAACGCGCACGGTTGCTGGCCTTTCACGGGAAAATATCACAATATCACGCCGATATCATTGACACGTGTTCGTCAATATAAATACAGTCAAGAGCAAAAGTCTTAAAGAAAAATTATCGTATTAAAGAATCTTCTAAATATTTATGTTACTACAACGCTCACAAAAACTATACTCGCAGTTAGATTTAAGCGAGTAGTACAGAAAATGTCAACGCATTTATGTATCTTTTATTTTAACAAAGAATAAAAAAAATACACAGTATTAAAGTGAATTGCGACATATTTTTCGGTCCCGACCCGTGGTCCGACCGCTATGTCCAACTGGTTGTGCCACGGGGAAGTAAAATTGTCCATAGTCCAACCGATTGTACTACGAAGAAGTTAGTTTATCCGTGGTCCAATTGGTTGTACCACGGTACACTAAATTTATCGATAGTCCAATACTAGAACATATACTTACCCATCGTCTGTTGTACCACGGAAACGTGGTCCCGACCCGTGGTCTAACCCCTGGGTGAATATCTGAGCGTTTCAACCACCTAATTTAGGTGGCATAATTTTTGCCGAAATTTCTATTCGTTACAATGTGCTACTTTGTCATTTGGATGGGGCATGGTACCTTATACAAATGACGACGTATAACATTGAGACAAAATTAGGCGGTTGAAACGCTCAGATATTCACCCCCCTATGTCTTAACTAGTTCTGCCACGGGGAAGTAAAATTTTCCATAGTCCAATCGATTGTAGGTCGGGGAAATTACTTTTAATGGTTTATTGTGAATATCTGACATTTCTAGCATACTTTTATATGGCATTTTTTATATGTATAGGTACACCTCATTTTGCCTTTGCATGTACCAAGTAGTACAATGCTGTTCAAATTATCCATACTTTCCAGCCTTCAAAGTCAGTAGAAAAAGGCGTAAGATAAAAAACCGGCTAAGAGTATGTCGGGCCATACTCAGTGTAGGGTCCCGTAGATTTTCAAAAACGACTGGGCCGATTATTTTTGAAATAGTTCTAATTTAAAGTATTCCATGATTTAAAAAAAATGAATTTTCCGCCTTTTTCTACTGACAAGCTGTTTTTAGCTGGTTTTGTAGTGTACTGTAGGACATGGACAGTCGAAGACAAAATAAGGGGTATACAAAAACGTTCAAAAATATGTCCCAGTGCACTCTAATTCTGTGTAATAAGAACGTCGTAACATATTTATGAACGGATTCTTTCGATACTTATTTTTGCACTTGACTGGACATAGGCCTCTCAAATAACCTTTTCGTATTTACGCATTAGGTGGTAATGCCCATAATCGCCACGCTTGGCAAGCGGATTGGCGATCGCAGTAATGGTCCAGTATGATCACGCTGCTGCACATTATCAATATTCTTAAAAAAACAATATTCATTGACACTTTATTTCACTTAATGGTCAGGAATAAATATAAAAGATTCGCATATTTTTTGAAAAAAATACAAATAAAAATATGCAAACTTGTTTCCCACTACTTCGAAACGTCTGAGCGGGTCTCGCCGTAAATAAATCGAAATAAAATCTGTTTACAAAGAGTATTTATTAAATTTGTTCCCTTTCGAGAAAAAGTCCTTTAAGAAGATCGCGCAAGGTCGAAATAAATGGAGTATCGCGCCACGATTGGCCAAGTGCGAGTACAAATAAAATAATCAGGGTCGCATTTTATAAAGTTACCCCCTTATTCATAAACGTTTGCTAACTTAACAAGCCGCTAATAATGGTTTGGCCCTTTTGCTCTTATGGACACATTGTTAATACCGAAAGGGACAAACAATTATTAACGGCTTGTTAAGTTAGCAAATGTTTATGAATAAGGGGGTTACAATTTACAATTTTGCTGTTTACCTCTCGTTCTAGCCAATAATTATGTGCGTGGGTTGGTGAGGCAAACAGCGAAATTGTAAAATGTAACTTTATAAAACGCGATCCAGGGTACAATCTAACACAAACTGACCTAGTCCCACGGTAAGCTCAATTAAGGCCAAGATATAGAAGAAACGAGTGCAGCACGTGCATGTACAGTCAAGGGCAAAAACATCTATACACTTTTTTACTTAAGTCTGGAGTATAAGGTTTAAAATTGTATTTATATTTATGCCCCTGACTACGTGTGTGCGACTGTGCGTGGCTTGCGCGTTGTAGGTTATATAAATGTCATCTACGAGTACTATGAAATTCCCTACATCACTACGCACGTGCAAGTGCGGGTCACGCATCCGGTGTGGCCTTTAGTTCTGTTAGACTAAAGGGTCAACATTATTTTCGTTGTCTTATATTGTCCCTAAAAATTAAACGTGACGCAGTTGTTTTTTTGTATGATAATATTTTGTTTCCAATTTCTGATTATATTGATTAAAATCTAGCGTGAAAAAGAAATACAAGTGCATCGGATTTTTTTATATACTGAGTTGGAACAACAACTAAAAGCGTGACAGAGTGGTATGAAACAAGGCAACGAAAAGAGTTTTCACCCTAAAACACAGGCTTTAAGACAACGGTTCCGTTTTTCCGACCATCCTGCAGAACTCTGAATAGGAATAGGGCCAGACAGTTGGCGCATTTTTATTAAATTTGTATTGAGTCTGTGTTTAGTATAAAGCAATAAACATTGCTTATTCAAAGACATAATGGTCCTAATTACATTTAATTACTGAATATGTTAATCGCAAAAAAGCGCAAAAGGAAAAAAATATCTTAGGTTTTTATAGGTAGTAGATACTTTTGATCATAGACGATGTTGTGTTGTATTGTTGTTGTTGTATTCTGGCCATTTTTTCCGCAACTCGACATCAAACGTGCCTATTTTGCGTGGTCCCAACGCTGGCCTAATAGGTACTTTTTGTTGGGGACTTGAATATACGCCCTTGATTTCTTCGCAGATGTAAGCAGGTTTCCTCACGATGTTTTCCTTCATCGTAAAGCACTCGTGAATACCAAATTATATACAGACGATTTTTCATTTATTTTAATGATAGTTTTTCTCTAAGGTTTCTTGTTCAGGTATTTTAGGTATAATATATTTTGTCTCAAAAATACGTCATAAAAATTCAAATTTTCATACTATCCTGTGCTTCGCCATTCATGAACAATTTATTTATTTTATTTATAAGTAAACACCAACAAAATACAAGGCTTACAATATAAAAAAAAATAGGGTACATGACCGGCCCGTACCTCAATAACAGGCATACAACAGCACTCACAATAAGTTACAATAAAAATATTAAATTTGAACTTAAACTTAAAACGATTAAATTTACAATCTTTAATTATTATTAAATTAATAAATAAGCATGTTACTAAACAAGCCCGTGTGCAGAATTTTCTATAACAAATTCCACCCGGCCGGTATTCTTTGGCTGAGAGAGTATTTCTTTTCTTCTTTTTAAGCTACCATGTTTTGCTTCCCATGATTCGAATTTTAGTCAAAAGTAAGCATGCGCAGATCCAGGGGGGGGGGGCACCCCCCCCCCTCAACGAAGTTCTGGATCAGCGCGTGAAAGAAAGTATAAATAAGTATCTTATCCCATGGGATTGCTTTATTTTAATTACGGAAATAGCAGTTTGTTTACGACTGAAAACGTCCACTTTTAAGTTAGAAAGTTTTTTACTTGATAAAGCAACTAATTTATTACTTATTTAGAAGTTTTAGAAGGTGATAGCTGACTTCCGCGACGATAAACGAAATTACAAATACGATAAAAGTCCTACCACCACAAGCTGGGGTAGTAGTGTACCTAAGCAAAAATTAAGAAATCAATCGATTTCTCCAAGATCCTATCATCTGTGGCTTCCATCATTGGTCCTACCATCAAATCCTACTTTCTGAAAGAAAAATCTTGTAAATGAAGGAAAATTACCATATAAAATTAAAAATTTTAAAAAATGGCCGACTTTAACCGATTACTCCAAGATCCCTGATTTGTTCATCATTGGTTTCCTCAAATCCTAATTTCTGAATGTAAATTCTTGTAAATGAATGAAAATTACCAAAAGCGCCATACATGTGCCTATAACATTTGAAGAGATCCCTAGATTTCTCCAAGATCCCATCATCAGACCCCAACTTGATGCCAACGGGACCATCTCAGGATTATACACGTTCGATCACAAAAAAAATCGGTTCACGATTCTCGGAGATATCGGGTAGCATACATACAAAAAAATTGTTGAATAGAGAACCTCCCTTTTTTTGAATTCCGTTAAAAATGACCTTTTAGCCAGAATGTGCGTCCGCGTTTAATAGTATCATTAGAGCTGCAAAGAGAAAAATGTGTTTAAGATTGTATTTCTTTGTTCGGTCGTTGAAAAGTGGGATTAATAAGAATTAGGGCTTGCAATTCGAATAATTCGAAGAATATTCGGTCCATTTTAATATTCGAATAATATGACCCGAGGTATTCGAACATTCGAATATTTTTTACTCAAAAATAAAAAAATATTAACATTTTTACAGCAACAATTACTGCATTTTACTTGTCGTTACTCGTCAATAATATTACATAAAACATATTTGTGGACTTTTTACGAAATTACGGGTGATACTGGTAT
>JALPQI010010873.1:0-44166 GCA_025490895.1 Thaumatotibia leucotreta
GGTGAATGATTATATACGGGCGAAAAAAGCTCGTGTCGATTTAAAACACGTCCTTCGGTGGTGTTTTGATTTACTGCCACTTGTTTCGATCTTAATTTTTTTAGCACTCGTATCGTAATGTACTATTTTAAGACTATGAATGAATGAAACAGCTCGTGTGAAGTGTCCTTTTTATTAATGTCGCCGACATATTTTTGTGTGCTAGCAACACTTTTATCAGTATCAATCATCATGGACGTCGTTTGTTGAAGTTGCGGCGTTTAGTGTATTAAAAAAATGTGTTTTTAAACTACAAATCTCAAGTTCTACCTAACTGTTGTGTTATAGAAAATGGTAACGCTTGCCGACGATTTAGATTCTTTGTCTTTGCAAGAGCCAATTTTCAAGGATGTCAAGTATTACCTCTCTGGCGATGTGTCCGACAGGGTTTGTTTTTGTGTATTTTTTATTAGTGTCTTATGTGTTTATGTGATATTAACATGTTTATATCTATTACGCGTTGTTTAATTACAGATCATGCTGCTTCTGCAGTCTGGAGGAGCAGAGAATACGAAATATTTCTCAGACTATGTCACACATCTAATTTGTGGGCAAAATGCGGCAGACACAGACCTCGATGACGCTCAAGACATTTACCAGATCCCTGCTGTGACCGAGTACTGGGTGTTGGCTTGCGTCAGGTTGCGGAGACTCGCCAATCCCAAACCCTACAGTCCTAACAGGAATAAGATCTTTTCAAATGTGACTGCCTGTGTGGCCCAAGTGAGTCCCGCAGATTTGAAAACATTGTTTGCTGTAATCACATATCATGGCGGCAAAGTGAAGCTCAATTTAGACCCTCGTTGTACACATTTGATCTGTGGTGCCGCACAAGGCAGGAAATACAGTGCTGCACTCGCTTTACCTAACAACAGAATTAAGATTGTTACACCAGATTGGGTATTAGAGAGTGTAAGGGCCAGAATTCAGGCAGTCACTGATATTTTCCACCCCAAGCTATTAATTGTGCCACAGCCACCTCCCAAATCCTTGGGTCGGATAAGTGCCATTACAGGTTTTGACTTTGAAGAGGGAATAGCAAAAAACGAAGTTCCCACCCAAAACATGGCCGAAATTAAAGATGAGAGTACTCAAGCACTGCTAGATAAACTGAAGCAGAGGATGCCCTGGAACCACCCTCCTTCTTCAGTAAACACTTCCACTGTTCCAACATCTGCTGTGAGCTCTATGGGCTACACAAATACTATGCAACAGGGGAATATCATGAGTAAGTCTATTCCACAAGGTATTGTGACACAAAACCTGCAAATCCAAGGCAGTCAGACAAATACACAACTCATGCAGAAGTTCATAGCATCACAAGCAAATATGAATGTTGGTCAATTAGGTCTTCAGCAGCAAGTGTATGGACAACAGCAGCAGCAGCAGCCTCAACAACAACAACAACAACAGCAACAACAACAGCAACAACAACAGCAACAACAGCAGCAACAACAACAACCCCCACAGCAACAGCAAGCCCCACATGGCCTGACAGCCATACAGATACAGCAACAGAAACTACTGCAGCAGCGCCAACTAGCAGCACAAATGCAAATGCTGCAACAGAAAACTAATCAACAGAATCAGCAAGGCTTTTCACAGTCCAATGTGCTAGTTTCACAGATGAACCAGAGCATTCCCAGCCAAATGCAACAGCACATGCAAGGTGGACAGCACCATATACAACAAAACCAGAGCATTACACAATCCAGCAGCAGCATGACCTCGGCTCAGCAACAAATTGAAAATATCAGTCAGATGTTGAGTCAAAGTGCCAATAACCTTCAGCAGCAACAACTAAATCAGCAGAACATGGCTATGAAACAGAGCTTGAGTTTGAGTCAGCAGACAGCCTCACAAGCTGTGCAAAATATTGCTCAGCAGTTGGCTCAGTCCACTCAAAATCTACAGCAGAAGATGAATCAGAGTCAAGTTCTTAATCAGCAGCTCATGGGGTCAGGGCAACAAATGACTTCACAAAATCAAAACCTTATTCAACAACAGACTGTCCAGTCTTTAACAAATCAGCAGCAAAACTTGAATATGGGTGTTGTCAACCAACAGGGAATGGTTTCATCATCTCAGGGTCAGGGCCAGGTGCAGCTCAACCAACTTGTTGGAAACAGTGGTCAACAAACAGTATTAGGACAACAAATTCAGTCTGTACAGCAAAGTATTCAAAGCCAACAGGGAGGCAATGTGCCTGTCCAAAGTGCTTGGAGGCAACAGAATATTCAAATGGTGCAAAATGTTCAGGGCCAACATCAGATAATCAGGAGTCCATTGGTGCAGCGGAATCCTCAAAATCCAGTAATTTTACAGCAACAAATTATGCAGACCCAACAGCAGGCATTAATAAATAATCAGCAGCAGGCGCAGTCGAGCCCTCAGCATACTATCCAGCAAAGTAACCAGCAGATTTTACAACAAACAATTGGCTCCCAAGGTCAGAGCATTAGTCAAACGCATCATCAAATATTGGTCCAAAAGCAGCAATTATTGAATGGTTCTAACCAGCAGCAAATAGTGCAGGCACCACAGCAGGTGTTAATCAATCAGCATACTGGACAACAACAAATATTGGTGCATGGAAACCAGCAGGTCACTTTGCAAAGTGGCCAACAGATAGTGTCACAGAGCCAGATTGTTCATCAGGGAGGCCAGATAGTGAATCAAGGTGGACAGCAGATCATTACTCAAGGCACACAGCAGGTGCTGTCACAAGGTGGTCAACATGTAATAACCCAGCAAGGGCAACAGCATCAAGTAGTGATTGCTCAGTCATCACAGCAGATCGTGACTCAATCTGGTCAACAGATTATTGGTCAGACTGTGGGGCAAAACCAACAAGTATTATCTCAAGTGCCACAGTCACCGCAGGGTAGTTCGCAGCTGACGAGTGGTGGTGGTATTCAGCAGATCATAACCCACAGTGGCGGACAGCAGATTGTGTCGCCGGGAGGGCAACAAATAGTGCAAGGCGGACAGAATGTGACATGGCAGCAGCAGCAACAGTATCTGCAGCAACGACAACAGCTAGGACAGCCTGCTACTGTTGTTGGACCAAGGGTAAGATATAGTCATTAATTCATTATTTGTGAGTGAGTTTAGTAAAACATCCCACTTTGTTGTTTGCCATAAAGCCACTTTGTCAGTTTATTCATATGAAGATACAAGGAAATCTCGTCTTTATGGTAAGCGACAAAGTGGTATGTTTTACTAAAAACTAACACATTTATTTATATAGCAGGCAGGCAGGTTTAATAACTGATTTTGCATGTATTGGGGTTTCTTAATTTCCTAGTTGTTGAGATATGTGTGTGCTATTTAGTTTATTTCTACATGTATTGACATTTGAAGCAGACTTTTCAGAGAAAGTTTGTTCCAAACTCTTGACTTGGTTTTAGTGTGGGATCCCTGTAGAAGCCCACATATTAACTGATGACTTCTGGGACCATTATTATTTCTGGTTATATGACTAGATTTTAACTTTTTGTAGTCTCAAAAACTTAACAGCCTACAACAGCATCTTTTTGTTTCTTGTGTAGATTTTTTGTGCTTAAAGGTTTTCGGTCTTGCAAAAAGGTTTACCCCCTTATTCATAAACGTTTGTTAACTTAACAAGCCGCTAATAATTGTTTGTCCCTTTCGGTCTTAACAATGTGTCCATAAGAGCAAACGAGACAAACAATTATTAGCGGCTTGTTAAGTTAACAGATGTTTATGAATAAGCGGGTTAATCTGGGTTGTCTCTCCAGGTTTCCTGGACTGCAGGGGGCGGCGGACGGCAATTAATCCACCTGGACGCACAAACACACGCCCAGCTCCAACAGATGGACCCCACGCAGCGCGCCATGTTCGTGGCGCAGCTGCAGAAGCGGCGGCAGCAGCTGTCCATGCAGCGCGCCGCGCTCCAGCACCAGCAGGTAAGCCCCTCTCACCTAGCGTCTCCCGAACGTCGACGCCTCACCAACGCCCGCGCGGCGTCGACGCCGCGCTCCTGCGTCTAGGCTGCGCCTGTCGAACGTCAACGTCGCATTGACGTCCGCGCGGCGTCGGCGCCGCGTTAGCGCCGCGCCTCCTCGACGTTAATGGCGGCTGTCGAGCGTCGAAGCGCCTTGTCGGCGCCCACGCAGCGTCACTGCGGCGGACAGAGCACGCAACCCACCGCGTCTCAATAATATCAGTTGAAAGGCACCAAATAGGATACTTACTGTTCAAAATTTGTTCGATTATCAAATAAAGTCATGGATTCCGATGAAGAAACACTGCTGTTAACGTTACTATTGAAGCGGGCAGGGTGCGGGGGGAGAGCCGCTGCGTCGGCGCCGACAAGGCGCTTCGACGCTCGACAGCCGCCATTAACGTCGAGGAGGCGCGGCGCTAACGCGGCGCCGACGCCGCGCGGACGTCAATGCGACGTTGACGTTCGACAGGCGCAGCCTAGACGCAGGAGCGCGGCGTCGACGCCGCGCGGGCGTTGGTGAGGCGTCGACGTTCGGGAGACGCTAGGTGAGAGGGGGCCCTAACTGGCACCAGGTGTCCAGCAGTGGACCCCACGCAGCCATGTTCGTGGCGCAGCTGCAGAAGCGGCGGCAGCAGCTGTCCATGCAGCGCGCCGCGCTCCAGCACCAGCAGGTAACTGGCACCTGGTGTCCAGCAGTGGACCCCACGCAGCGCGCCATGTTCGTATGTAGGTTTTAAGCCTAGTGTGACTCAAGGGACTAGGTTTTCTATTCTACTCTAAAGGCCGATTCAGACCAGAATGGCAGAGGCCGGCAGCGACGCGGCGATCCCTTTCATTGTGAAATAATTTTGTTTGACCGCCAGCGGCCGTGAGCGACGAAACGTGTCAGTCGCTGCCGGCCGCTGCCACTCTGGTCTGAATCCCACTTCACGGAAAGCCTAAATGAAAAACTGTACCTAGCCTATAGTTTTGCATGCCTTGAATGAGTCGTAGTTATGTTTCAAAGTGACTTATGTGCCTAGTCCTACGGTAAGCTCAATTAAGGTCTGTGTTGTGGGTACCAAACCAAGTGACGAATTGACGATATTTACATACATATACATATCATAGATAGAGAGGCACTATGGAGACTGTATTTGTTAGTTTTCATTCTGTAAAGTGTAAGTGTCATGAATAAATGTTTTGAGTTTGAGAGGACCAAAAATTTGTGATAAATAATGCCCTCGCCGGGAGTTCCAGCTTCATAGGCAGGGTCACTACCAACTAGGCTATGGAGGCGGACTAGAAAATATCATCCATGTTTCTCGTTCCTTGTTCCAGCAACCTGGCAACGTGGTGGCCGGAGCGGGGGCAGCGGCCGGGGCGCCGCAGAGCATCACTTTCATCCGGGGGCAGCTGCCGCCCGGGCAACAACAGGTAGCTGCCATTTTGTTGTCCACTCCTCCCTTAACCGTATCAGTGCGGATGGCACACCAGGGTACTTAGCCAAGTTGCCAATCGCTAGCGCTTAATCGTCAGTCGTAAACGAAAGTCAGCTAGCTGTCTTTATTGCACTAATATGCAAGAGTGACAGAGGAGGAAAACTACGATACGCTACCAAGCGTTAGCGATTGGCAACTTGGCTAAGCATCCAGGCGTGTCATGAATATTTTTAACGAATGGCGTATGATACGATAGGCGTGTCATCATATTCAGTGATCGGATTAGGTAGTGCCATTTCGCGGGACTTCGGTACGTTATCTTAGTGTGGACATAACTTCTAAGCCCGACATTTAATATGAAAAGTAAATTTTTTGCTCGAAAATTTACAATTTTATAGTTATTTTGTTTACTTTCAGTTTGATATTGATAAAAATTAGTCTAATTTTACTTACCGAACATGGTTTTTCCACAATAGCTAATTTTGTCATATGTGTGCCTTTATTAATGTTTTTCTAGTTGTTAATTTCACACTCGTAGTTAAATAATTGATTTAATCAATCATTTTTACTTCTTTACCGGACTTTGAGACGCTCTTATTGGGACTCTTTTGGCCGATCTCACTGGACTTTGATTTCGTTCTAACCGGACTGAGGATCTAGTGGTCTAAAGTAGAGCAGTCATAGAGTTTTCTTTAATAATTGTTTTGCTTCTACTACTGTTAGTAGCAGCTATAAAAACATCAAATAAAAGATGTATTCACAATTACAAAATCCTTTTATTTTTTCATGTTTCTCCAATTTACGACATAACAAGAAAATGTTCTGTAAAAAAATATAAGTCCCAGGATCCCGAAGCTTATCCATGTTAAGTATAATATTTAAGGTCATTCACCCGAAATGGCACTACCTAATCCGATCACTGATCATATTCTATGGCGTAAACGCTTGGCGCATCATGAAAAAATTGTTCGCCGCCATAGATAAAACTTTTTGAAAATGGAACACGCAACGAATCGGTTAATATGTTAGTTTTGGTTAATGTAAAATCCCACAATGTCGTAAGAGATGTGCTTACCATAGAAAAAAATAACTGCGAAAGATTCTAAGCCGTCTCCTCCGACTAACCGGCTCGACGTGCTCCCAATTACACCAGACGACTTTGCGTCAATCACAGCGACTTCAATGGTATTGTGAAACTAATCACTAGCGACATCTGTACTTAGTGTGTCAAAGGTACTACAACCTTAAGCCACTCCCAAGATGCGTGCGCATCACACAATTGCACATTCAACAACTCTCCGTTGCGTTTAATTTGCTATAGAGGGCGCTGTAATCAATTCGTGATTAAACCTCAATTTGTTGTATAATAAAAAAAAATGATATTGAACTTTTTTACAATGCGAATAATCCCTTAACAGATGTGCTTACCATCGTAAAATCTTATCATGTATTCTGGTTGCCCTGAAAACCAGCGCCATGGCTAGAACTTTGGCTAGCGGCATATGCTGAGTGGTTTTGTTTTTAGGCTAAAATGTATTTTAATTTACCATTTACACCAAATAAATAAATTATATACAATCGGAACCCGTCTTTTCGAACTATGGTTTAGTTTTACGAAGTTTTTTTACGCGCATATGCGAGATGTGGTTCATTTTTGTCAGATACACGTTTTTTTTATTTTTTATTCAGAATAGGTAGATATTTGACCACCATCATACTTGGTAGGTGACGAATTGATGCAGTCTACGGTGTTTTATAGTCACTGACACTAGTTATGAAAAAAGCCAACTTTCCACACTTGTCATCAATAATGTATACTGGGTGTTACATTAGTCGTCATACAAATTGTGAAAAACCTGTTAAAATGGTCTTTCTGAACAAGGTTTCCTATGGGACCTATATGAAAGTCGCGAAAAGAAAATTTCGGTTTTCATACAGATCGGTACAGAAGTGTTCATGATTTTCAGTCTCGTTTCATTATTATGTAAACACATTTGTAAGAGATCAATCTGAAAAAATGTATTCATATTAATGAACTCGAACTGTACTAGTCTTTAAAAAAAAGATTTTTCATATGGGTCCCGAAGGAAATCTTGTTCAGAAAGACCATCTTAACAGGTTTTTCACAGTTCGTATCACGACTAATGTAACACCCGGTATGGTTGGCGCAGGTGCAATGGCTGCAGCAGCAAGGCGCGCGCACCGCCATGCCGGCCGCGTCGCCCGCGCAGCCGCCGCAATCCCCAGGTAAGATAATAAAATCGTAATAATAGTATCCCTTTCCTTCTTATACAAATATTGATAACACGGAAAGAGACAAACTTACCGCCTTTCTAGGTTATGAGACCTTATGAATGTAAACCGTTACTCATAAATCATAAATGTCCTTCAAACCTTCATCGGCTAATTAACCGTTTCTTATTTGTCACATTGTCATTTGCATTTAGCAGATAGGGATAAAATTAACAGTCAAAAAAATAGAGTTACTTGAACACTCCCTGCATAAATCCGCCTTTGTTGCTTAGTTGATACTGACCCTGCCTACGAAACTACAGGCCCCGGGTTCAGATTCCGGCGAGGGCATTTATATGTTCATTAAAAATGTCCTGGGTCATGGTTGTTTTATTATTATCTCAAAAAAAGAAACAGCGTGCCACCCACGTCAATCTGTCAACTTTGTACTGTTAAAATTTTTATTTTGAATTTGGAGACATGATATTTAGTCGTTGGCGTATGGGGCACGAAATGTTTTGAGTTCATATGGCGAAAAATTCAAGCCAAGTTTTTAAAGTTATATTAAAAAAAGGATTTCATCATCTATACTTCGTCTCAAACCAAGCAATAATAACTTGCACGTGTAAATTCAGCTTTAGAACATGACTGACGCCAACTGAATTCAAAGCAATACAAAAGTAAGAATTTATGAATGTTGACCTAGATTTTACAATCTATGAGAAGAATGACAAATAAGATGTTTGCTCTCTTATTAGAATTATTTTGCTTGTAGATATTTATTTGTTTTTACACTGTATCAACGTCTAATGTAATATACCTACGTTTTAGTCTAGGATATTTCCTGGATTTTGCTGATATTTGAAGTATTCAGAAATCAATGTAAATATTTCAATAATCCGCTATTGGCAAACTCATACATAGTGATGCGTGACGCGGTGCCCGCATTAAAATTTCAATTTGGTTATCTAGTATCTAAGCCCACAATTTAGTTATATTTCTCCTCTCGATCGGGACATGTGTGAAAATGGTTTTATAACTAACGTTTATAGAACTCTGGATTTTTTGTGATGTCCGAAGATTTATGTGATTATGAAGGTACTTTACTCTAGAAAAGTATAAGGGACAAATCGTGTCACGAAAATCAGTTAAGAGGTTTTCTCAAAACTATTTGAGTTTCTTCATTCTACTGGGTATTGTAAGCGGATTCCTGCAGGACAGTGGGAAGTTTTCTATTGACAGACTTAAACATTATTTCTGGATTTTGTCTAGAGATTTAGGAATAGTGTTTTAGTCTATCAGTAGGCTTAGCACAGGATTAGTGCGACAATATGTCGCCGCGAGATAGACTATCCATCCCTCTTTTATTCATATAGTTCGTAAAAGATGGAAAATATATGTCGTGGCGATATACTGACATACCGATCATGTGCTAAGCATACAGGTTATCTATATCCTCTCTCTTAAACATTAAAATCAAATGTTATCCTTCTGATATTATAGATTCAAAGATATTTGAAAAAATGTTTAATTCTCCTTTAAATGTGATTTGAATTAAATCACAGGAATACTGTGAATATTAGTTTTCGATTATTTATATCGTTTTGAGATATAACCTGGGCTGTTTTTCGAGTACAGTCGCCATCAGCCGGGGTACTCACAATTATCTGAGAAATCAATATATCTGAGACCACCTCTATTGTAATGGCGTTAGAATGCATGTTGCATGTTCAGATTGTACAAGAAAAATAGCCCAAAAATATACACTGTACAGCTCCTAGTAGCCCAATCTGTAATAGGGCGATTGTGCACCACAATGAATTTTACTGTCCGGCAGACCGAGTTTTCATGGTCCGATATGGCATGAAAAAAACGCATGATTGGCTTGTGCACTTATCCGTCTTTTTACTTGGAGGAGCGTCCGGTAGTCCGGTTTTTTACGGTTCAATTTTGTAAAATCGGACTATCGGGGACGGTAAAAGTCAGTGCAATTCCGGACGCAGTGCACAAGCATTAACACGTTTTTCATAGCTGTCATCTCGGATCGGAAAAATACTGTCCGGAATCGGAAAAATTAACTTGTCGGACGGTAAAATTACGTATAGTGCACAAGCTACTATATACATTTAATGGCGTGGCATATCGGACCGTAAAAAACCGGACTACCGGACGGTAAAAGTCAGTGTAGTGCACAAACGCCCATAGGCCTTAAAATGAGATAGATGTGTTGTCGATAGTGGGTGCTGGAGGCGTGGCGAGCCCAGCTGGAGGGGTAGAGTTGCAGCAACTACAGATACAAAGGGCGCAGTACCAACGGCTACAACAGCTGCAGGCACAACGAGACCATGCACACCACCTCCCGCACAAGCAGGTAGATGTTTTTGAAAATTTGCTCAATTTCCAGGAGTACGAGCCCCGATGCATATGTTCTCGTCCAGTTAGACAGTTTTTCGAGATTATCCCGTTCATCCGGGGGAAAAGGTTTAGAGACAAAACCTTCACTATTCAATAGTAGTACTAAAGTAGTTTCTTTGAGTATAAAATATTTGGACTTAATAAATCAGAATAACCCCTCGTATGCTTAGACACGGATCCGTGCGTGGGAATTTCAATCTATTGTTTTAAGTGTCAAGGTCATTTTTACAGTAACATAATTTGACAGGAAGCATACGAGGGGATCAAAAAAAAACTATTTTACGAGAGGTATTTTTTTAAATTTTTTCCACAATTTTTTATTTTGTAAATAATCAATGAATGTAAAGAACGCCATTAATATTAAAGACGACATGGTACACCTGATGCACTGCGAATTTTGCGTCAAGCTTATAAGCGCGGAATTACGGTGGTGAACGAAAATATAATTTAGACACTGGTTTGTTAAAATCGATTTATTAAACAACAAAAGCGTACTTCAGATTGTTGTGTCTCTTGAAATGTAGTACATTAACGATGACTAACGTTCATACAATTTATCATTAGCATAATGTGATCATTTTTAAAATATTCAAAAATTTGTAAAAATTGTTTCGAACTAGACGAACTCCACTGCATCGGGGCTCGTAATAGTAATCACAGATGTCATATATACCATAGATCGAGCAAACTTATCTACTTAGCGTGTCAAATGAACTCAGTGAAATCCACTGAGTTGTCCGTCTTTAATCGCAGCTTGCAGCTTTCGGGTGTCAAATTTTGTAAGTTGAAGTAAACAAAAACATTAATAATGCCTCCTTAAGTGCAACAACACAAAAAAATATAAATACTCAAGGGCCTGAGACATATTCAAAATCATAGGCAAGTAACAACTTCAATACAAAATCTGACACGCTCGGCCGCCATACAAATGAATGAACTTGTTTCTTCTATCCAAATCTAATTCTGTGATAGTAATAGTAGCATCTAGTACAATTTGGCTTAAATTGAAAATTTTATCGGATCTTCTGTATCATTCAAAAATCTTCTAAGAACCCTACTAATCCCTAAACCCCCAAAGGCAACCGGGATGCCCTTTTTTGGCCTAATAATTAATAAACACGCACGAAGTTTGACGTCACAGAAGCATTGTCAAACATGCTCTAAAAGCACCCAAAAGATTTTACGTTCCCTTTAGTTATTCATTAAAAGGTAAATGCCCATAATCGCTAGGCAAGCGGATTGGCTATCGCAGTAATGTCCACTATGATGACGCTGCTGCCCATCGTCAATCTTCCATCAAAGAATGGTCAGCGACACTTCAATCGGCACATCAAATCGGCCAAACTGTACAATGTTATAAACCAAAGTATCGACATTTACTCCACCACCACCCATGAATGCAAAAATAAAATGACGGAATGGTTAAAAACAAAAAGTTATTCAGACATAGAAAAACTACTGGAAAATAACTTTTAGTGTCCTATATAATTACACATACACACACACGCACACACACGCTCACTCACACAAACACACACACACACACACACACACACACACACATACACACACACGCGCACACACACACACACACACACAGTGTTTTATGTACTTATCATCTAAAACTCAATATAAGATAAACAAACGATCAATGTAGTTGTGTATACAGTCTCTACCTACTCTTTAGTCTTTAGTAATGTAATCTTATTTTTGTTTTATTTTATTTCAAATGTAATCGTACAAGTTATGTTCTCATAACTATATATTTATGTTCTCAATACTTTGCTACTATTAAGGAAGAGCGATGTGTCTTAATACAAGTATTTATATTACTTAAAAAGAGGCATCATCACAGTAATTGTAATGTATGTTGTAAGATACGCAATAAAATATTTTCATTTTCATTTTCATTTCATTTTCATTTTCATTTTCAATCCCTCAGGCTCTTACACCCGCGGGAAGAGTGGGGTGACAAAAGAATTCACTGCATAATATGGAGTTGTAATTTTAATTAAATGTGTATTCTCAGGTGGGAGGAGTGTCGCCCCACGTGGCGGGTCTAGGCGAGCACGCCGATGCAGCGCTTTTGAGTCCGGCCACCACCGACCCGCAGGGTGAGTCGATATTTATGATAATCCTTTTGTCACAGAAAAATACCACTAGTTCTATCTTCGTCCTGCCCATTACACTCAGTTTAAACTATTTAAATCTAAATCAAATTTAATCAATAAAAAATAAAGTCGCTTTTCCTTTCTTACACATTTCCATAAAACAAAAGAATTTTGAAAATAACCTCAACGTGGTGAGTCGATATTCATGATAAATCCTTGTCACAGAAAAATACCACTGTATCTGTTTTATCCTCGTCCTACCCATCATACTCAGTTTAAGCTATTTAAATCTAAACTAAATTTAAAAATAAAGTCGCTTTTCCTTTCTTACACATTTCCATAAAACAAGAATTTTGAATATAACCTCAACGTAAAGAGGCTTTTCATTAATAACTTGACAGAAATCGAATACTTATGTTCTTTAGGAATCACAATGGGCAGGACGAGGCTACTGTTTTGTTTTTAGGGGACAGCGGTACGAATCTGTTGCTTTATTAAACGGATTTTGGAATGGAGAAAAATAATGGTTTTTATGTAAATACATCGACCATCTTTTTTGTCACGCGTTGCTATGATTACGTTCTCTTGGGTTGCCCTTAAAATCACAGTTAATAACATTACAATTAATTTAACATTGATTTTTTTGTCAGTTACCCACGTAACCAGGGTCGGTCACCCCCCTGGGGGCTTGTCCATTAATCACGTCATACTGTATTGGACCAGAAAATATCACCATGGGGGCTGGGGGGTCTACAACAGGCCAAAACCGTATGACGTGATTAATGGACAAAGCCTTATCATGTTAGTAGAGCGTGCTGGATAATTTCATCTAGCAAACTGTGAAGATTTTGTCCCTTTGGTCTCGATACAGAATAAAAACAAAAAAACAACGTGATTGATCCAAACACATAATGAAATTTTAATGGCTCCGTTTAAAGGCATGTTGAGTGTAGTGTTCCGATTGAAGTAAGGAAAAAGGTGGAAGATTTTTTGTTCCTTCCAAAAAAAAATATAGGTTTTTTTTGAGAAAATCTACTTAATCCGAAAACGATACTGAACAACCCCTTAAACGAAAAACAACGTTCACCTTGTATAATAAATATATATCCTTTTTTTCCGCTTTCGCTGGACTTATATTCAGATGTCCTGTGGCCTATTTCACCATAATTACAATTGTGACAATTGTAAAATATCACTGTTACTGACGTCACAGGCCTCCATAGGCTACGGTTACCGCTTACTGTTGGACGGTCCATGTGCTTGTTTGCCACCAACATAAAATTATTACTAATAACGTTATTATATCGTTAATAAACTACTTTTTATTTTCCGAAACCCGTGACAATTGTCGCAAGGTTTAGTACAATTTTCATTAATTCTTGACATGAGGTTCGGCTTATGTCGGAATTTCGCTACAATTGTCGTGATTTTTGTGACAATTGTAATTTAGCTTCGCATAAAAGTAGCTGTACTGTACTGCTGATTTATTAAAGTTCCTGCACTATTTTTTATGCTGGTGGCAAACAAACGCACGGCCCTTCCGATGGTAAGCGGTAACTGTAGCCTATAGACGCTCCCTATTGGAGAAACCGTAGATTTACAATTGTAGGACTTGTCAATGTTGTGAAATTGGGGCCTGGATGCAGTAATACGTTTTGCGATTCTAATTGCGTCTTTTTCTAAACAGGAGCGAACAGCGCATTGCTAGTTAATCCTAAAACGAAGACCGCGCTCGCGAACATGCTGTCGATCCGGCTGCAGGGCGCCGCGCCGCCGCCCGACCACGAGCCCTCCGCCGCGGGCACGCTCAGGTACCTCTACTGCGACATGTTCCGACAGGAGCTAGTGACCCGGAGACCTGCTCCCGACATGCTGTCGATCCGGCTGCAGGGCGCCGCCGCCCGACCACGAGCCCTCCGCCGCGGGCACGCTCAGGTACCTCTACTGCGACATGTTCCGACAGGAGCTAGTGACCCGGAGACCTGCTCCCGACATGCTGTCGATCCGGCTGCAGGGCGCCGCCGCCCGACCACGAGCCCTCCGCCGCGGGCACGCTCAGGTACCTCTACTGCGACATGTTCCGACAGGAGCTAGTGACCCGGAGACCGCGCGAGTCAACATGTTTGTCAGTAGAAAAAGGCGGCAACTTCAAAATATGTATGGGCAACAAACTTCCGCCTACATTTTTAGGGTTCCGTAGCCAAAATGGCAAAAACGGAACCCTTATAGATTCGTCATGTCCGTCTGTCCGTCTGTCACAGCCAATTTACTCGGAAACTATAAATGCTACAGTAACGAAATTTGGTAAGGATTTGTATAATATCATATTTTATACGGTTTTGTTGTTTAATTTCAGTATCATCGTTACAATCTTTGTGTGATATACAAATTACTTTTTAGAATCAACATCATGTACTTATTGGACTATAACTTATTCCATACATAATAAATTGTTTTCGAATTAACGTATTCAAATGTGAAATGGTAACGGGTCGGCACAGGTGGCTCATAAATAAGGGAAATTCTCGCAGCTTCTACGATCGTGATATCGTCTTCGCAAATTTGAATCAGGGTTTTTGATACTTTTTCTGCCATTATGTGGCGGAGGCAGCTGAGCACTGTGAGCTGAGGTCTAACGAATTGTCAAAATAAATACGAGAATTTAATGTTCTACATCTTTTTCTTAACACCATTATTTTATGAATATTGTTAACTAAAATACATAACAAAGTTCTAGTAAATTTATTTATTACCAGTGACTTTGCGCCCCTGTTTTAGAGCTTAATCTTCATATCGGCGACCGTTTTTTAGTCTCTATCCATTACAATAGTACATTACATCCGAGGCCAAGAAAATGAGGATTTCCGGCCAAGTTGTTATATACGGATAGGTAACGAGGCCGGGAATCCGTTTTCACGCCGAGGCATGTATTGTATAGTGCTTTTCTCAAACATACAAAAAAATGACAATGTTGTTGAAATAAAAAAAAGTAACTTTGCGGGCTTAGGCCTGAAAAGTGTTATGAAATTCCATTTCGATCCCAAAGTGAATACTAATACTATAGTAAAAGTGATACTTCCGAGTCTATTTTAAGGAATGTAAAGACAATATTTCATTGCATGTTTGAGAAAAAACATTAAACTTTCAAAACAACAGAATCTCGATATTTTACATTCAGTCCCTATGAACCTGAAAGCTGTTTGGATCTCACACCTTCGTAGCGCCGCTTGATGGCAGAAAAGATATCGAAAACCCTCATTCAGTGATGGAACTTTACGCATCACGTGACCAAAGGACCATGCGTCAAAATGGTCCTGAAACCAACAGCATTGAGAGTTATGTCAATAAACAGGTCTTAAAATCTACTTTATTTCATTATATGGGCACAAAATCTAATACCATTGCAGAACTAAGATATCTGTATTTTAGTCGTGGTGAGTACGAGCTACGATAAATTCATTCAGAGTTTATTTGATTTTGGGGGGTAGGTATTGAGCAAACCCAATTAAAAAAATTAAGGTAGGAATATCGACATTTCCATTAATTATGTTCGTTTGGTGTCATTTCTTGTTGAATATCGTGTTTTACTTATCAACATAATATGAAAACATGGCAATAGAAGGACGCCGTTCGGTTTTGCGACAGCGGCGATATATTTTAGAAGAAAACTTACCTGATTTAAATATGAATATCTCAGTTCTGCAATGGAATTCGGCTTTGTGCCCGTATAATGAAATAAAGTAGATTTAAAGACCTATTTAATGACTTAAGTTTCAGCTCTGTTGGTTTCAGGACCAGGCTCCATACAAATCTGCCCATAGTCCTTTGTTCAACCTCATTGTATAAGTTGTTAGTGGCATTATGAGTATACTAGCATCACGTGTTTGTTCGCAGACTGATGACGGCTGCGCACGCGGCGGGCGGGCCTGCGCGGGCGCCGGCGCGGCTGCTGCTAGGGCCAGCGCACCATCCCATACAGGTGAGCGACGAAACAAAAGTGACAGGGATCGGATACCAGTTTTTTCTCCATACAAAAGAGCGGTTCTAATTCCGTGCTTTTTCGTTCTTCGTTATATAAATTAAAAAAAAAATAAAAATAAAAAAAAATAAAAAAAAAAAAAAAAAAATTATTGATTAATTTCCTTATAGCTAGTATGACAAAGTGCTAACATTATTATATAATAGGAATTATAGTTGTGCCGCGCCTGAACTAGGAAGATCCTGTATCTCAGGCAAAGATATTATAAACTAATTATAAGAGCAAATTAACAAAATAAAATCATACACAGAAAAGACAAATATTAAATTCGATTATCACTTGCAACAGGTGACACCTACAAAATATTTATATTCAATTTACATATTATGCAGTTTATTTTAGATTCGACATTACAATAAATATTGCAACGTCAACGACAATGCGCACAGGCAAAATTATACGTCAATTGTACGTCAATGAATACTATCGTAACGTATGTTACATACAAAGACCTCACACAAGTTCACATCGATTCATTTAGATTCCACCGGTTTTTCATTGTAAATATATGTAATTCTTGTGTGAGTCCTGAATGTACAATGTATAAGCATTTTTTCTAGCAAACTTGATGAAATAGTCACCTGCGTTATGGGACAATACAGTGTCAATCGAAAAGTCTATCGGCCCAAGAAACAGTTTTATGTTTGTATGTCGGTAGAGAACCTGATCTATTGACGTGATAACGTCTTATAAATTGGTTTGCCGGGTGACACTTCAAGAAACTGCGTTACGCTCCGCTCACGTTATGCGCTCACAATGAGAGCGAGTGAGAGGCACGCGTCCCTTCCACTCACCTTGTCGTTGTCACGTAAAACTTTCGCCCGTATACCGACTTTACAGGCAACCAATTTTTTTGTATAAACAGGGTGGCGCCGCCGTGGGGGCGGTCGGTGCCGGTGCGGGGGTGGTGGTGGGCGCCAGCAAGGTGTACGCCGGCGCCCCCCGCGCCGCGCCCCCCCGCGCGCAGTTCTACGGACACAACCCCAACCTCAAGCTGCCGCCCGACCTGTTCCTGCTGGGCTGTGTGTTCCACATCGTGAGTATCGCCACACTGACTGGCCGCCAGCAAGGTGTACGCAGTTCTACGGACACAACCCCAACCTCAAGCTGCCGCCCGACCTGTTCCTGCTGGGCTGTGTGTTCCACATCGTGAGTATCGCCACACTGAGTGGGCGCCAGCAAGGTGTACGCAGTTCTACGGACACAACCCCAACCTCAAGCTGCCGCCCGACCTGTTCCTGCTGGGCTGTGTGTTCCACATCGTGAGTATCGCCACACTGACTGACCGCCAGCAAGGTGTACGCAGTTCTACGGACACAACCCCAACCTCAAGCTGCCGCCCGACCTGTTCCTGCTGGGCTGTGTGTTCCACATCGTGAGTATCGCCACACTGAGTGGGCGCCAGCAAGGTGTACGCAGTTCTACGGACACAACCCCAACCTCAAGCTGCCGCCCGACCTGTTCCTGCTGGGCTGTGTGTTCCACATCGTGAGTATCGCCACACTGACTGACCGCCAGCAAGGTGTACGCAGTTCTACGGACACAACCCCAACCTCAAGCTGCCGCCCGACCTGTTCCTGCTGGGCTGTGTGTTCCACATCGTGAGTATCGCCACACTGAGTGGGCGCCAGCAAGGTGTACTGGCACCCAATCGTCAGGTACCAACAGTTCAACAACGTCAACCACGAGATGCTGATTTTCACTTCAAACATTAGTACATTACTACAGATACCGGAAAAACTTTGCGGGCTGCGCAGGCATAGGAATAGAGATACAAAGCCTGCTAACTTTGTTTTAGAGGCTAAGCAAGTATTGTGTTTTTCTCAAACTTGCAATGAAATAAAAATATCAAAATTCACAGCACAAGTAAATAACGAATCTACAATATTTACAACATATATTACAACTTACGTGTAATTTTTTCTTTAAATCTGTTAAAGACAATTTTTTACCCTTTAACATTAACCATTACTTCTGTTTTATACCGTTAAATGCCTAAAAGTTCTGTCACATCTTGTCAAAAGAAGATACTTCTTACTTCACAGATAAAATATAGGGAAGATTCCGTGTATTAAGACATACCTTAACAAACTATTGTCATCCTTTACCATCTCAAGATGTATTCCATAAGGAGAAAGAGACAAATAAGGTAGCTCTACTTGGTCGTGAATTCTATCAATGACTCCATTTTCTTGAACAATGCTACCAACCTGACTAGATAAAATGTCATTACTATTAGTGTTGTCCAGTCTTCATTGTATGCTTTTATCGGCAATAATAATATTTTTACCAAATTAGGTAGCGAATACAGTAGGAATAAACCCTATTTTCTACTCAGAATCACGATCTTCTGCGATCCTTAATATGTCATGATTTCTATATCTACATTTTAGGATAAAAATAAAACCACAAAATTAATGAAATATTTGTGGTACAATGCCACAAGGGCCAATCTTCTATCTTAGATATAGGTTAGGTTAAGTAGATTAGGTCAGATTTAATCTATGTACAAACAGCAACACTCCTAACTGACCATTAAAGACAGAGCAGAGAGAAAATGAAAGAGATAAATATATTTATATTATGTCAACTTCAAATTAAATAATACACGGGAATGTTGATTGACGCAACTTGGTCGAATAATACAAATCGGGTTCCGAAATCTTATGAGACTGGTATCACGACTTCTGCCGAACTCTGCTGACCAATGGAGCGGGCCTTGCTACGGTTAACCAATGATCGCTCGCGGTTTCTTCATAGTCCATTATATTACGGAAAAAAAGTTCACATCCGGATACCAGCACCAAATTTTAGTATGTTGTTATATGTCATTTTGTATCCAAAACTGCCGGGAGACACTCTCTCAAAGGTCAAGGTCACCAGTAATGACGTCATCAAAATGCCTAGTGCCTAATTTCAAAAAGCGCTTATTTATTCCTCAACCACCCAACGTATACCATTGTGTGTAGTATCAATCGAAAGGTCATTAAATATGCTCTAACTTTGTCTTTTCATGTTATAACGTACATCTAGAAATAAAAAAAATATCGTTGAAAGAATAAAATTTTTTTTTTACTCTTTTCGTACAATGTACATTTCATCAGGAAACAAGCGGTATTAGAAAAAAATGTTGTACTACAAAAATGTAGCCAAACTATTATCCTAAAATGTACAGTTTAAATCATCGAAATCGGTTAAAAATAAACAAAGTTATGTCATTTTCTATATACCGCGGCAAACGCCATACACCCGCCATCCGCCCGCCCGCCAGTTCGAAAATGTAAATTGCACCCAAACTATGCAAATGATTTATACTGATAAGATATGAACTAAAAGCCAATTAATTATACAAATACTAGTTGTTTTAAAAATACTGTTGTTATTAAAATAAAATACATAATTTAAGAAAAAAAACAAATTAAAAAAAAGTAAGGTAGAAAAAAGGTATCAAATGAATAATAATAACTTCTAACTATCAATAAAAGAATATTATGTATAATATATTTCAAGGTTTTATTCTGAACAGTAAATTCTGGAGCAAGTTCCTTCACATACACAAAGAAGAGTGTAATTTAAAACGTTTTTTACGCATACGCCAACGTGGACCTGGACAAGGCACAAGTTCTTTGCAACTAGCACTTGCATCAGGAATCGTTTTCCACAATGGAACTGGAATATAGACAAATACTTTCTCTTCTTTTTTCCAGCTCCAATAGCAGGGATCAATTTTCTTGTGGATAAGGCAAGGCACTTCGTCCATATCTTCGTTTGTTTGTAGAATGGTCCGCTTCAGATGTTGATTCAGTTTCAGTGCATCTTTAGTTGGTGAGATCATAAATTAAGGTGAGATGTTTCGATAGCTTTATATTCATATTAAATCATTCCGTCTGGCTATAATTAATTGTTATATAATTTGTAGTATCTCTGGACATTCGTCATCCAAGTGGTGGACGGCCTTCCTCTTTCCAGTAGCCATGGACAGATAGTTTATCACGACCACGACATGACTGTCCGGTCGGCGAAGGACGTGACCTTAGCATCTTAGCTTATTTTTACAACCTTGAAACTCCTCTTTACATGCTTGTTGTGAACTCTGGCCGTGAGCGCGACTCCTCCTGCTCATCGTAGCAAACGAAGTATGCGATTAGAAGCAATCCCAGATATTTCAGCAATGGACGGATCGCATAAAAAAATAATCAAACTTACCTACAGGCAAAGTTTGTTCACACAAGCTAACAATATAAAGCATGATACTGAGCACGGAAATCGTTTTCCAGGGCAAGCAGCTTACATCAGTTTGTAACAGCAGAATTGTTTCAACTAATAATGAATATTCCGTTGGAATGACAACTGTAATCTGTACATATAAAGGTAAAGTCCACACTTCTTCCTCCGTGACTATGCTCTCGTCTTCACGCGAACCAGCCTATGCCAGAATATTATTTTACACACAGCCGCCGCTGAAACAAATAACTACCATACATGAGGGCGAGGGTTTTTTTAGAGGGACGGAAACTTTGATGTTTAGAGTTGCTTGCCCTGGAAAGGATTTACATGCTCTCGATACACGATGATAAGATAGTTAGCTTGTTTGAAGAGACTTTGCCTGTAAGTTTGATTAATTTCTTATGCGATCCGTTCATTGCTGATATGTCTGTGATTGCTTTTCATCGCATGTTATGTTATGTTTCGGCCGGAATCGAGTAGGCTGTCGAGTATCTGGTGTGCTCATTCATCCTTTTCCCGTTGCTGGAGCCGTAGGTTAATGTCACGGCTGCGTTACCACATTATTTTCTTCTAGCCTCCTTGTATTTTTGCAGAACCGTAGAATATCCCTGGGCGACCCCAGGGAAGAACTCATGGACATCGACACGTCCATGAGTGAGGAGAAAGAACACCGATAAGTTGCAGGGATATTCAACACATAATGCCGCTGCGTATCTACAAAATGCATTCTACCAGAACATGCTGACTAGTTTCGTCTCTCCCGTAATGTGGACAGGCTGCTTAATTACTTATTCCCATCACCTTAAGATATCTGTTGAGGATGTTGTTTCTCGAAATAATTCTGATCAACATCCTCAAGTCAATTTTTTCCAACTTCGTCAAGTATCGGGTTCTCCTCACGTCATTTTAGCTTGCCTGGCAGTGGTTCCCTCTTTTCACTCTCTCTCCGCTTCTATTTCTTTCAGTTTACTCAATACTCTATCACAAACATCGTATGCTACGATAGATAGGCGGAGACACGCTCAAGGACTGCGTTCGCCTAACTAAATAGCGGTAAACACTTTATGTTCACATAATACCTTGTAAACTGTGTGGAAGCAATAAATGATTGAGTATTGGGCCATTCCATATGAAATCATCAGATTCTGATTTAATTCCGCGCTGACTGATTTTTAAACAGTTTGAAAAAAATCAAGGATGATAGTCTTAAGTAAGTTGTACGTACACCGTCAATACTTTTTTTTTTACTTGCTGCTCATCCAGATGGGGCCCGCTTTAAGTTTCAATTTACCTGTTTTTGAGGTTCCACGAGAAGCGATGTTAATTTGTTTCGGTAACTAATATACATTTATTATATATTTTTTCTGATTCTCTAGTAAACGTACTTTAAAATGTTATAATCAATATGCATCAAGCTATTTTAATTATTCCATCATAAATGTTGAAAGTTTTGTGAATATTTTCAAATTCCGCCCATTTTCTATTGGATTTTGCAGCATGTCTACTGGGCTAAGGGAATTAATATTTTTTTACTGTATAGTACAAGTATTGCTCTCATAAAATAACTGAGGGTTTGATCACAAACATTTCATTTAGCTGAAAAAAAGAATGGTAAAGTTGGCTATTTTACGAAATTGCTCAACTTTGACTTCAAATTTCATCATGTTTGGCAACATAAAAAAATCCAAAAAGTTATACAAAATATAGTACCAACTCTATTCTATAGGAATCCGTTTCATTTGGTTTGTGTTTTCGATTTCTGTGAGAATTATGATTTTTTTGAACATCCATTTTTCGGAACTTTTTACGACTATTTTCCGGCGCTCTATGACTTCACTTTTAAATAAAACACATTAAATTATTCATAACTATATTTTATTAGTCATTAACAACAACAAGAAACTTTATTTAAGCTGAGATGTACGTAATTAAGTATGTCAGTGTGTATGACCCTTGTGTTAATGCACGATTTACGAATTCATGTTCATTATCATGCAAAAGTCAGCAAAAAAGCTTGTCGCAAATATGTAATGTATATATGTGCGTGTGTGTGTGTAAAGTATTATTACCTGACTACCTTTACGACATTAACATTTTTGGAGTAGGAATATCTTCCGGCTCGTAAGGTGCCGTTTGAAACTGGCACAAAATTATGATACGACCTGGTATTTTTTATTGTTATCGCATTATTGAATCAACATCATTACTCTTATCTAAAGCCAGTGGGCATGTGTAATAAAACCTATAAGTACCCCATTTCAGACGTATTATAAGATGTGCCACTAGCATTTTCATGCTTACCATCAAGAAAGTGGTGTACCACTTTTTTGGTTGACTGTACATAGTAAACGAGGGAATCAACAATCATCATTTTGTTGTTTATTACGTTTATAAATGTTGTCCGTGATAAAAAAAAACATTAACTTAAACAACTACTTTGAAACTTCTTGCTAACTTGTAGATTTCAAAAAATCATATCTCATTCAAAAATCAATAACACAATATAAATAAAGATAATTTACAAAGAACAAAGTAAGTTCTTCACTTCTGTGTACTTTTCAGATCTTTAAACTTTGCCAAACATGGTTTTTATTAACGTCATAAAAAGCAAATTCTACAAAAATGGTTTTGTAATTTACTGTTTTTTTAAGTTAGAAGAACTAAATTAAAAAATATTGTTAAAGTTTTCATTTAAAGACTATTTGAGCTTGTTAATTTAAAAAAAAATAACTGTCTAGACCAAGCGAGCAATTCAATAAAAGCTACTGAACATCACTATACATTAGCAAAATAACACGATGTTTTAGAAGTTTGTCATACAATAAGTAATAAAAATATACATACTGTAATACATACATGCACAAGTACACATATTAAATAGTAAATTAACATATAATAAAATTCAGTTTCACACATTAAAAAAAAGTTAAAGCAATTTTCATCGACCTCAAAAATCGCTTATTTTTAAACTTCAGACCTATGTTATCTGGCTGTTAGGCTGTTTAAAAATTAAACAACTACGGTTTTATGTAAAGAATACCTATATTATCATCCATGATTTTTTCCATACAAATCGGAAAGCATGCAGCGCACCTCATTTGATGATTTCATATGGAATGGCCCTATTGAAAGCATCTCACCAACAAAAGATGCACTGAAACTGACTCAACATCTAAAGCGAACCATGCTACAAACAAACGAAGATATGGACGAAGTGCCTTGCCTTATCCACAAGAAAATTGATCCCTGCGATTGGAGCTGGAAAAAAGAAGAAAGAACTTGCCTTGTCCATGTTGGCGTATGCGTAAAAATCGTTTTAAATTGCACTCTTCTTTGTGTATGTGAAGGAACTTACTCCAGAATTTACTGTTCAGAATAAATCCTTGAAATATATATATACATAATATTCTTTCATTGATAGTTAGAAGTTATTATTATCAATTTGTTACCTTTTTCCTACCTTACTCTAAGTACCTATGTCTTTTAATTTGTTTTTTTCTTAAATTATGTATTTTATTTTAATAACAACAGTATTTTTAAGACAACTAGTATTTGTATAATTAATTGGCTTTTAGTTCATATCTTATCAGTGTAAATCAATTGCATAGTTTGGGTGCAATTAACATTTTCGAACTGGCGAGCGGGCGGATGGCGGGTGTATGGCGTTTGCCGCGGAATATAGAAAATGACATAACTTTGTTTATTTTCAACCGATTTCGATGATTTAAACTGTTTATTTTAGGATAATAGTTTAGCTATATTTATGTAGTACAATATTTTTTTCTAATACCGCTTGTTTCCTGATGAAATGTACATTGTACGAAAAGAGTAAAAAAATTTTTTTATTCTTTCCGCGATTTTTTTTTTATTTTTAGATGTACGCTATAACACAAAAAAACAAAGTTAGAGCATATTTAATAACCTTTCAATCGATACTACACACAATGGTGTATGTTGGGCGGTTGAGGAACAAATAAGCGCTTTTCAAAATTAGGCAGCAGCCATTTTGAGGACGTCATTACTGGTGACCTTGACCTTTGAGAGAGTGTCTCCCGACAGTTTTGGATACAGAATGACATATTTAACAACATACTAAAATTTGGTGCTGGTATCCGAATGTGAACTTTTCCCATACATACGTTGCCGTAATATAATGGACTATCAGAAGGTGACATTACCATGGTTACGTAATAACAAAAACGTTTAACCAATGATTGATGATTGATTTTCCGGAAACTGACGTTACTATAGTTACGTTATATATAACATCCGCTTTAGTCATGGAGACGTCAATCTAACTTCAGAGCCGGTAATTTGACTGCTAAGCTGCTATGTACAAATTTTCATTCATTTTCCTTTCGACGGCTGTCACTGTCAGATATTTTTTCAAAGTTAGAATTTCAGCCAGAAACTATCAAGTCTCTATTAAACATTTGTATGGCTTCTGACAGATTAAAGGTCGACTGTCCTATAAAGGTAAACTGTTCAACGTCTATCTACCCTATTGACATAAAGGTTACATAAGTATTCAACTAACGTCAACTAAGAGATGTGACGAATGATAATAAAGACAGCAATAGCATTTGTCTCTGTCAATAGAAAAAATAATTTAAAATTGCCCGATAACATGGCTATTTGAAAAAATATCTTGACTTGAAAAAATACCTCGCCTTTTAATGTTAGATAAATCATGGCAAGCCGTGTGGTGACGGCAATAAGAATACAATTTGTCACCACCCCAACTCCTCCTGCGGGTGTCGTAAGAGTCGACTAAGGGATTGAAGTGTCACTGACCATTATTTGATCAAAGATTGATGATGGTCAGCAGCGTCATCACAGTGGACACATTACTGCGATCGCCAATCCGCTTGCCCAGCGTGGCGATTATGGGCATTTACCTCCTAATGCGTCTATACGCGTAGTTAATAGGAGAGGCCTACGTCCAGCAGTGGACTATCATAGGCTGATGATGATGATGATGATGATGATGAAATCATGGCATCCGATTTGAAGAAAACATACTTTTTTTATATGGTTTTTATTTTTTGTTACATTAATGAATAAATTCTTGTTGACCTCGTAAAAACATTAATAAATTACTAAACGGTTTTAGACAAATCTATGAAGAACTGTCGTTATCCAGTTTCCACTAGGAACAACGACATCTAGCGTCTAATAATGGCCGATAGCTAATTCTTAATTTTCGTAGACGAAGGAATCTTTATTATTATGTCAACTAGTTTTCAAATACTGAAATTTTGACGCAACAAAGATGACATATCATCGGGGACCATCGTAAATGTCGCGATCGTGCCTACTAACGAAAAATACCGAACCCATAATATTACACGACCAAATTGCATCCTTTGCCAAGTGGCTCAACATTCCTATGTAACGGACATGTGATTCTCTTTCATACAATATTTCCTATTTCTGAAGTGTATACCTAGCTGTGTTGCTGTTTGTACATAAATTGTAGTTTTGAAAATAAATATATTTTAAAATGAAATATTTTCTTTATTTAAAATGTCAAATGTCATAAGAAGTGTTCTGTCTAAAACGTATGCCACTAGTTGGCGCCACTTAGCGGTAAGGTCCCGCTAAGAAACACAATTATCTAGCCTCAAAGAAAAACTAACAGAAGGTCATTTTATTTTTTTAAATAATTTTATTAACTCGTACAAATCATTTAAACACGAAACTATAGGCGCTCTGAAAATTTAGACAAGTTTCTGGACCTGACGCCTCAGTGCTGCCGCCCTGGTGAACGGCATTTCAGAAAACCCTCATTATAACATGTTTTATGGAACTTATCATCCCTTAAAGCATACCTAACAATTTTTGTATGGTGGCTTCTTTATAATTAATCACTCTACACAAGTATCACATGAGTGTCATTATTAAACTAAACTTAATTTACTTTCTGGTTGACATGACATTGGATGATTACCAAATATGGTGGGTAGTACGTCAGAATGTTATCATTATCACTTATGCGCGTATCCTTGCCTGAAACAACAGCTTAAAAATGTGCGGAGCATATTGTTGAATAATTTTAGGGCACCAATCGTCTGCCTTTTAGATATTTTTGACCCATAATAGCCTTTGTTCAGTGTCCTGTGGAAACCTGTTGGAAATTAAAAACATCGATTCATTTTCTGAGTTGGCTATCAATACATTTATCGATATCACGATCGGTCTCTTAAGTTGCGATACAAATATTTGAATCCCACTATTTATAATTAATTACATTACGAATGCAAATACGAATGGTTAATTCACAAAACTACATACATGTATCCGGCAACAAATATTGAATAAGATTTTCAGTTACTTTTAACTTAATAAGGTTAGAAATCTTAAAATTCAAGTCAAAACTAAATTACCGGTGAAACGTAATGTCTTTATTTTGTTCATTCAGGTAACCCTGGCGGTTTTTACATCCTGGAACCACACAAGTCATCACTTTTATCACATTCCGTGCACTTATTGAACAGAAATATACATGAAAAGCTTTATTTTAATCACTTTTACTATTTGCGGTTTAGGTGCACTAGTATACCCAAACAAAGATCGTTGACAGGCATTGCCGGCGTCACCCACAGATAATAATAGACTCGGTCTATAAATTTATATGTCTATGTCTTACTTCACCTTGCTGGCTTAGGAGTGCAAAAGAGTTATGAAATTTACATATGACAGTCACTAAACCTTTTTGGAACTCTCATTAATTTCGATATACTTCGGAACTCATAGTGTTTCATTGTTATCTTATCTTATTGGTGGGGCCCTTGCCTTGCGGATACACTTCCACCCATTGGGATCTTTTCTGTAAATGTATTTTTTTGTGTTAATCAGGTCGAATACCAACAATCATGGGGCGCGGAAAGAGTCGCCCGCTGGGTGGAGTGCATCCAGCGCCGCGGCGGCGAAGTGGAGGCCGGGTACTGCGCACGCGTCACCCACGTGCTCTGCGAGACCCAGCGACATGGGGTTGTCATGCAGGTACGTAACCACCACTTTTAGTTAATGTTGAAAAAAAAAATGAAAAATATTTATTGGTTACAACAAATTGTACATAGAAACAAAGAAGAACCTTCTTTTAAGTAATATAAGATACTTGTGCCAGAAGGCTCCGCTCTTCCAATAATTAAGGAAGTTAACCATTATTATACAGACTATAAGGTAAGAAAGAATGAATTAATTAGATTAGATATTTTGTATACAAATATCATGCCTAAATACATAAAACAGTCTTATGCATGCATTAGTGTGTGTGTGTGTATGTGCGTGCGCACGCGTGTGTGTGTTTGTGTGTAAGTGTGTTTGTCTTTAATAAGTGATATCATTGTAGTATTGATTCAATTTCGACGTAGTTTAATATCATTAGCCATTCAGTCACACTTTTTTACAGTCATATAGTTGTTTTGGATATATATTCAATTTATCATTTATAATATTGTATATTTTAACCGATTGAAAATTAAATTGTCTCTTTGCAAATTTTGAGTTCGTGTATTCAATGTTAATGTACCTATCATGTATTCTGGTTGCCCTGAAAACCAGCGCCATGGCTAAAACTTTAGCTAGCGGCATATGCTGAATGACATCCAGTTTGGTGTTGTTTTTAGTTTAAGATGTAATTTAATTTAAGTTTATCTTTTTACACCAAATAAATGAATTCTAGTCTATTCTACGACCCTCGTCTTCCACATTCTCATGGACTTAGGGCCTACGTTGGTTGGCGCGATTACCCGGAACAAGAAATTGTATGGACGGCGCTAACTGGTGCGGGCTATTCATACCAAATTAGCAATCCCAATTAGCGTTGAAAATGTCGGAAAAATCTAATGTTTTTTTCGGGAATGGGGCATTATCAGATTTAGGTTACCGTCTTTTCGGTGGACATACCTAAAGTTTAGGAATTCCTGTAATAATTTTTATTATTAACGGTACAACTAGGTTCCCCGGTCTATAGCCCTATACAATCAAATCGTAACATAGATTTATAAAAGCCGTTAACTTTTGACCACCGAGTGGACAACTTTTATTTTTCGTACTGACAATGAGCCGAATGTATGAAAATTTCGTTTTTTTTTCGGGTTTTTACAGAAATAATAAATGTTACTGTCAGTGTCACTCCTTTCAATGTATTTCAATTGACTTTAACTCGATGACATCACGTTCTCCTGGTATAAGTGAAAAACAAATGTAATTCACATTGGTTTAGAGTTGAAAATGAAAGTAGAAACTTTAATTGATTTTTCCGGAAAAAAACGAGCTGCTTGGAAAGAAACGGGATTTAATCCAGAAATTTTCAATACTAATCCCAATATATGGCGTCATGCAACATTTAAATGTGAAGCTAATTTTCAATCTCCAGTTAAAAGTATCTGTCAGGTGAAGCTCAGTTTTTTCTCTCATGATATGACTTAAGAATAAGATAGTGATCATTTTAAACCTTTAGTGATAGCAGTAAGAATACATTTGAAGGGTCCACGGAAAAAACATGTCCAGTGCTTAAAAAAATCAGGGCAAATTCACACCTTATTTTCTTAAAAGTAAGGTGGTTTTTCCTAGACATGTTCTTTCCGTAGACCCTTCATTTGTCATCCATCACCCCAACTCTTCCCGTTGATGACCTAAGAGTCGTCTAAGGGATTGAAGTGTGATTATTGCGATTGTTAATCCGCTTGCCTCCTATTCCTCCTAATTACCTCCTAATGCGAACAGTACGCATAGTAATGATATGATGTGAGATTTTTTTCTGGCAATCGATAAAGCAGCCCTTAATAATGTATTTTTTTATGTTCAGGCGCTCCGCGACGCAAAACGCTGCGTAACCGCATACTGGCTCTCCGACGCCATGCTCCGCCGTGGTGTGGCGCCACCGTGGCAGGCTCTACATCTACCCGCCATGTATGCAGCCAGAGACCGTCCCGCGAAACACCACCGGGCGGCGTTGTCAGGGTGGAGGGCGGAGGAGAGAGACCGCGTCGCCTGCGCCGTCGAGCATATAGGAGCCAAGGTCAGTGGCCTCTACATCTGCCATGTATGCCGCGAGAGACCGTCCCAAACATCACCGGGCGGCGATGTCCGGGTGGAGGGAGGAGGAGAGAGACCGCGTCGCCTGCGCCGTCGAGCATATAGGAGCCAAGGTCAGTGGCCTCTACATCTGCCATGTATGCCGCGAGAGACCGTCCCAAACATCACCGGGCGGCGATGTCCGGGTGGAGGGAGGAGAGAGACCGCGTCGCCTGCGCCGTCGAGCATATAGGAGCCAAGGTCAGTGGCCTCTACATCTGCCATGTATGCCGCGAGAGACCGTCCCAAACATCACCGGGCGGCGATGTCCGGGTGGAGGGAGGAGGAGAGAGACCGCGTCGCCTGCGCCGTCGAGCATATAGGAGCCAAGGTCAGTGGCCTCTACATCTGCCATGTATGCCGCGAGAGACCGTCCCAAACATCACCGGGCGGCGATGTCCGGGTGGAGGAGAGAGACCGCGTCGCCTGCGCCGTCGAGCATATAGGAGCCAAGGTCAGTGGCCTCTACATCTGCCATGTATGCCGCGAGAGACCGTCCCAAACATCACCGGCCGGCGATGTCCGGGTGGAGAGCGGAGAGAGACCGCGTCGCCTGCGCCGTCGAGCATATAGGAGCCAAGGTCAGTGGCGGTGTCAGACTGGGTAAAAAGTTGGTTGTATGTGCCAATTGTGGACATCTTTTATTGGCTTTATTTACTGTACATTCAGTTTTTGTATATTTTTCATGTACTGCTGTTGATGAATGATGCCCCAAATAAATAAAATAAAATAAAATAATAAAAATAAACGCACGCTTCCCAGCGTGCGTTGGCACATACAACCACGAGTCTCTTGCCGGACCGTAGTTATACAGAAAACGACCAACTTCGATTTTTTGTCAATGCAGAACGCGACCAAACTCAATGTGTTAAAGCTTAAGTCAGATTGTCAAAAAATCAAAGTTGGTCGTTTTCTGCATAACTATGGTCTTAATTAGAGCGTCTAGGAACTACGAAATTAATTTTATTCACAAGTTGTATAGAATTTAGTTTGTCGTTACAAACTGCATGTTGAAACATGGCTTGCAAGAGCGTCTTTTTCTTAATGCTAACAATGCGTATTTTTTAGACAAATTATTGTATGTAAGTTTCCTATTTGTATTGAATTTGAAATTCACATGCTTTAAAAATTTGTATTGTAATTTGTATGTATGTATGTATGTAAATTCTTTATTGTACACATAAAAAAACAGGTAAAAAAAATACACAACAATTCAAACAGGTACAAAGGCGAACTTATCCCTGTAAGGGATCTCTTCCAGTTAACCTTTGAGCAAAAGAGTGAACTATATGAAACAAGAGATAGACAAACAAACGTGTACAGTGCGTGATTTGAATGATACCAATGTAATTATATAGTATATTACCTACTACGCTTAATTCGTACATATACTACACATATAGTTATAACGTAAAATACATATATGTACATATACTACTTATCTATAAATAAAATACTCAACCAATTCACAAACTGTCGGAGAGCCACAACTTCTTCAGACCATTCTTGAGTGACGTTACAGACTGAGCCTGTCTGAGGGACAGCGGCAACCCATTCCACAATTTCACAGCATGCACCAAAAAAGATCTAGAGTATGTTCGCGACTTATTATACGGTAAAGCAAGAGTTAGGTTAGCACTTGAACGCAAGCGGTGATTACTGACATCGGCTAAATAAAGAAATCTTTCAGAAAGGTAAGGAGGCGAAGAAGGATTAAAAAGTACGTTAAAAAGCAAGGACAGGATATGTACGTCTCTGCGACGGCGGATCGGAAGCCAGCCAAGTTGAGAACGAAATTGAGAAACATGGTCGTATTTACGTAAGCCAAAAATGTACCTGATGCACACATTCTGCAAACGTTCGAGCTTATCAAGCAGCTCCTCCCTCAGGTCCAGGAAAGCAATATCTCCATAATCAAGAAGTGGAAGCAATAGAGACTGCGCAAGGGTAATTTTCGTTTGATGTGGGAGAAAATTTTGTAGACGTCTCAAGGAATGAAGAGACGCAAACACCTTTCGGCTAATATCCGCCACATGGGGTGTCCAGGAAAGCGTCTGGTCCAAGGTAATACCCAAATTTCGCACAGTCGATGAGAAAGGTATAGGAATCCCACCAAAGCAAACATCCGGAACCGTCATGTCTGAGAGCTTATTTATATAGTAAGGACTACCAATAACAATTGCTTGCGATTTCTTCGCATTAACTTTCAGACCAAAATTGTGGGCCCAGCAACGAATTAATTCCAAATCCCCGTTAATGTCATTAACTAAGCTCGTTAATTCTTCTATACTAGCCGCTGAATATATTTGCAGGTCATCCGCATATAAGTGGTATGACGACTTAAGTGACCTGGTGATCCCATTAATAAAAATTGAGAAAAGGAGCGGAGAAAGAACCCCACCCTGCGGAACGCCAGCGGAGAGTTCACACCAGTCGGAAAACTTGTCGTCAACCCTCACGCGCTGACGCCTACCAGTAAGGTAGTTGCGAAACCAAGACAAAGACGTTTCGGTAAAATTTAGAGAGCGGAGTATACCGAGAAGTATCTCAAAGTTAACGGTGTTGAAAGCGCTACTGAAGTCTAGGAGAACAAGGATAGTGAGCTTTTTATGCTCAATATTACACCGAATGTCATCGGTGACTTTAACTAAGGCGGTGACTGTGCTATGCCCGGGGCGGAAACCAGACTGGAAGGGATTTAACAAGGAATGCATATTAAGATGAGATAGGAGACGGCGATTAACAAAATGTTCTATTACTTTTGATAAAATAGGGAGAATGGAGATGGGACGGTATTGAGAGAAGTCGACAGGATTAGAGGTTTTGGGTAGTGGGATTACGTGTGCATTCTTCCAGGATGAAGGAAATGTACCCGTGGATAGGGAGAAGTTAATGATAAAAGAGAGGATGGGAGCAATGGAATCCGCAACAAGCATGAGCATGTCCACACCCAGGCTATCCTCACCGACAGCCTTCGTCGTAATGGACTTCAGGATGGCAAGTGTATCCTGCGGCGAAATATCACCAGGCTCAAAGGGAGGCAAATCAGGGTGTTTGTTATTGGCAAGAGAGAGTGTAGCTTGCTTAATAGAAGGATCGAGAATAACTGGAGAACTACTGAAGTGGTTATTAATTGCATTTAAGTCTATGATGTTGGGAGAATTCGTTTGAGATTTGCCCACCCCAAGTGATTTAAGAAATTTCCATAGTTTCGCGGGAGGACAGTCCTCTATGGAACGGTGGATATAACGACGTCTTGCACTCCTACAGGCTTTGTTACAGCGGTTTCGTATAGAAAAATACTTATGAAGATTCTCCGCTGATGGATCATGTCGAGACTTGATGCGAGCTCTGTCGCGCTTAGCCATTAGCTCCTTGATATCCGACGTAAGCCACGGAGCAGGAAAATGCTTAACACGCGTCGGTTTTAATGGAGCATGTTTATTAAAAATCGCAAGCAATGTGTCATTGAAAGCCCCCACCATCAGTTCCACGTCATCAATGCACTGTAGACTAAGCCAGTCAACCTCAGAGACATCATTACGAAGTGCCCGAATGTCTACGTCGCGAAGATTCCTACGCATGACAACTTTGTGTCTCATTTTCGGAGGTCGAATTTTAAAAGAAGCATAAATAAGATCATGATTTGAAAAACCAGCAGCGTTAAACTGTCCATGGAAAGAAACCAGGTCAGGACAAGAAGTTAAAATTAAATCTAAAAGAGAGGGAGGACCATTATGCGGGAAATGTGTGGCACCAAGTGGTAAAAGGGTTAAATTTAAAGAAGTGGAAAGAGAATGTAATTTGGATGAACGTAGGTCATTTTTAAGCATACAGGTGTTAAAATCGCCCATCAAAATATTATGGTCAAATTGAGGTATCAAATCAACCATAACATTATGAAGGGTGTCAAAAAAATTAATATTAGAGGAAGGGCTATAAAACACGCCAAGAAGGATTTTAGTGTGATGCATAGTGACCTGAAGAAAAAGAAACTCAGGAGTGTTTGAACCGACAGAAGGAGATTGCGAAACTATCTGGTAAGAAATATTACTTTTAATATACATGGCAACACCTCCGCCGCGCACTGTTTGCGATCCGCCATTACTCGTACCTGTCCTGTCATTACGAATTAAACAGTACCCGGGTAAAGGATAGAGTGTAGAAGGAAGTGAAGGTTTAAGCCAAGATTCAGAGATGAGAATAGCATGAATGTGTTTGTTGGAACCGAAAGATGTAAGAAGTTCCGGGTAATGCGCTGGAAGGCTTTGCGCGTTTATATGAACGATATTAAAATTTGTAAATATTAAAATGTGTCTATGGCATCTATGTATTTATGCTGCTTTATCGGCCGTGTGGTGACGGCAGTAAGAATACATTTGTCACCACCCCAACTCCTCCTGCGGGTGTCGGAAGAGCCGACTAAGGGATTGAAGTGTCGTTGACCAGTAGTAGGACTCCTTTTCTAGTAGGAGTTTATGATCGACCCTGTCAAATGCTTTACGAAAGTCTGTGTAAACAGCATCCACTTGGATTTCGCGGTCCATTTCTCCAAATACGAACTCCGTAAATGTGATAAATATAGAAAGCTCGGCTAGTAATTTACAAGCACTAACACTCGATTTTCACATGACGGGATCTATAAGTCAAAGTTATCTATGATTTATGTCCACAGCTAACGCCATACATGACTCGCGACAACACCGTCCTGATCTGCAAACGAGCGGAGGGCACTAAGTACCGTCGGGCACGCGAGTGGGGCATCCCGTGTGTGACCCCCGCCTGGCTCACCGACCTGCTGCTCGGCAACATGAGCGCGCTGGCACAGGTAACACTCGCGGCCACCAGTACCGTCGGGCACGCGAGGGCATCCCGTGTGTGACCCCCGCCTGGCTCACCGACCTGCTGCTCGGCAACATGAGCGCGCTGGCACAGGTAACACTCGCGGCCACCAGTACCGTCGGGCACGCGAGGGCATCCCGTGTGTGACCCCCGCCTGGCTCACCGACCTGCTGCTCGGCAACATGAGCGCGCTGGCACAGGTAACACTCGCGGCCACCAGTACCGTCGGGCACGCGAGGGCATCCCGTGTGTGACCCCCGCCTGGCTCACCGACCTGCTGCTCGGCAACATGAGCGCGCTGGCACAGGTAACACTCGCGGCCACCAGTACCGTCGGGCACGCGAGGGCATCCCGTGTGTGACCCCCGCCTGGCTCACCGACCTGCTGCTCGGCAACATGAGCGCGCTGGCACAGGTAACACTCGCGGCCACCAGTACCGTCGGGCACGCGAGGGCATCCCGTGTGTGACCCCCGCCTGGCTCACCGACCTGCTGCTCGGCAACATGAGCGCGCTGGCACAGGTAACACTCGCGGCCACCAGTACCGTCGGGCACGCGAGGGCATCCCGTGTGTGACCCCCGCCTGGCTCACCGACCTGCTGCTCGGCAACATGAGCTGGCACAGGTAACACTCGCGGCCACCAGTACCGTCGGGCACGCGAGGGCATCCCGTGTGTGACCCCCGCCTGGCTCACCGACCTGCTGCTCGGCAACATGAGCGCGCTGGCACAGGTAACACTCGCGGCCACCAGTACCGTCGGGCACGCGAGGGCATCCCGTGTGTGACCCCCGCCTGGCTCACCGACCTGCTGCTCGGCAACATGAGCTGGCACAGGTAACACTCGCGGCCACCAGTACCGTCGGGCACGCGAGGGCATCCCGTGTGTGACCCCCGCCTGGCTCACCGACCTGCTGCTCGGCAACATGAGCGCGCTGGCACAGGTAACACTCGCGGCCACCAGTACCGTCGGGCACGCGAGGGCATCCCGTGTGTGACCCCCGCCTGGCTCACCGACCTGCTGCTCGGCAACATGAGCGCGCTGGCACAGGTAACACTCGCGGCCACCAGTACCGTCGGGCACGCGAGGGCATCCCGTGACCTCCGCCTGGCTTACTTTCCGATTGCTGAAGGACACGCGACTGTTACAGTAACTGACGAATTACGCATTCTCAAGAAAAGAAAAATAATATTTATCCAATTACTGTTTTAAAACGGTAATTATATGAATTAGGATATTTCCGTGAAGATGAGGTGTTGCACATTATGTATATTTTTTGTCGGTATTATATTAACCTCGCAAGACCTGTTGTTGCTATCCAATTTGAATCTTTCATGAACCAATTAAAGTTGAATTTATTTTGTTTCATTGCTGTTTGAAACAAATGAAATCCGTACCAATTTACATAAAGAACAAGGTTCAAATTATAGGAAAACTAACTATGGTGAGTCGTACGAGGTTAAATTGTATTACGTATTCTGCTTACAGATTGAGAATACCAGGTATCAGCAATTCAATCTGGCCAGTCCTTTCAGAATGGACTACAGTTTAGTCTCGCATTTAATGAGTAAGTAATTTATATTTCTCTATTTTAAACTTGAAATACCGGTTTAATGATATGTATAATTTGTATGGGGTTTCATAATAAATAAACATTGTGAGTTTTTACACAAGCCACACGATTAACGATTTTTTGCTTAAGTGGGCCAATACCAACTAGGCTACGGAGATAATAATGTGTTATTCAGTCACCTATCTTTTAAAGCTTGTCGTGTCCCGCGCGAAACGAGCGGACTTATTAATGGCATCGAGACACATACATCATTGACAAAGTATTAGGAAGTATGCATATGCGATCATGTAGACAGTTGGGAGCATTCCATGGGTTGTCCCATACAAACGTGTGTACATTCCGATAATTAGGGGAATTCCTTCCGAGTTATTAGTGAATATATATTTTTTGAGCAATTTTTAACCATTTCCGACCCGTGGTCCAACCGCTATGTCCAACTGGTTGTGCCACGGGGAAATAAAATTATTCATAGTTCAACTGATTGTACTACGAGGAAATTAGTTTACCCGTGGTCCAATTGGTTGTACGGTCGAGGAATTTAATTTCCTACCCATTTCGTACCTTGTCATAGTAGCTACAATATGACAGTCCTACTTTGAGGATTTAGTATGGGGAGACGGTATCGCTATAACTTTCCTAACAAAACATTCTGCCAATTTCCGGGGGGGACGAGGTAGCACACATGTAAACGATCTAACTACAAATGCATTTCTTCTTCTCGTTACTACTCACGCACACTTAAACAATACAACAATACTAAGTTAAATTATCACACTAATACAGTAAAATTTCTATGCGGACACAATTTCAAACTATCGACGTAGGTGTAATCGAACCGATTAATATGGCTTTCAAGTGTCTGAAGATTATCGTATCGATATATTTTTCTCAACGTCATAGATTGACGTGCACCTTGGTACTATATATTGTTGTTTTGAGTATTTAAATAAAAGTAAACAGACAATTAGTAACAGTTATTAATTAATCAACCAATTTTAATACAAAACCGCCTGAATGTCTTGCCATTAACCTACCTACTTCAATTGATTATGTTTTCGTTTATCGCGATCTTTGACTACGAAGGCTGTAACTGTAAGGAAAGTCTCGGTCAATCACGTGCATTTCGAAATCCGTAAATCAATTATAATATTTAATAAATAATATTAATTAGCGGTTGTGAAAGAAAACAATGTATGTCCATACGAGTGTACATACGAGTATTATTTATTTTGTTGTAGTAAGAAAGTTTTAGTTAGCTGGGGTAAAACTAACTGAGGCTTAATTGTGAATACTCGTAAGGATACAATTTGAATACAAGTGCGTAGGTACAAGGTGCGTAGGTGCGTATACATACAAGTTTTTGCAATAAGGCCGGTGATATTGATATTTCTTAGTGATATTTTAGTAAGTACCTAAATACAATTTATAATATAGGTCCAACTAGCGTTAAGTAGCACTTGTAAAAATGAAGTTATTGAATTCGATAAGACTGTGTTTTTATTTACTTACTGTGAGAACACTAATATACCTACGTAAACACAAGTGTCCGTATCTCGACATTTTATACCTACTCTCGACATTGTGTCATAAAGAGTAACGTTCACATCACTATGTATTTTCGCGCGTAATACATATTCCCAATAAGCGCAATAACTATTCAACCTTATTGGCTTACATATAAGCTTAACATTAGACCTAGGCAGAGTCTTCTGTCTTACTTGATTCACTAAGTCTGATATTTCCTACAAAATTTAAAGATGGGTAGACCCTATTAACCTTAAATACGAGAATACAAAAAATGTCAAACTTTTTCCATCAGTCAAAAATGAAAATACGAATTGTGTTCGATATTTTCGAAACCGATTTTGCTATCGATTCCCTGGTACTTGATTTTCTTGAACAATTTTATGTAATAAAATGTTGTAATATAAACAAATAAAGGCAAGATATGAAATGGTATCGCATATTTTGTATACATGATGTATTTGAACGAGTTTTGAATCCATACATGGCACATACAGGCATTTTGACGGAGCTTGTTACGGGTACATAACGATTACAAGACTGCGAAGAATCGATTAATGAAATAGTTTTTATAAACAGGTTTGGTCAATGTACAAATTCTTGGCCAAAGTCTTTGGCAGAGGGGAAACGATATGAAGCCGACTCCATTACTAAATCCTCAAAGCAGTCCTAGCAGCTTTCATATTGATTGTCACTGTGACAAGGTACAAAATGGGTAGGAAATTAAATTCCTCGATTGTACCACGGTACATTAAATTTATCGGTAGTCCAATACTAGAACATATATTTACGTATACTAGTTGGACAATTGTTTCTCAGTTGTACTAAGGGTCATAATTATATGACAGTAAAAAAAAGTTATGTGACAGTTGGACTACGGATAATTTTACTTACCGTTGGCACAACCAGTTGGACATAGCGGTTGGATCACGGGTCGGGAGAGTTTTTAATCTTTTCCGTTCACGAAAGAGAACTACGATAAACTCACAATTGAAGAAAAACCGTGTTCGTACCGGTGGACTTTTTCGTGGAACGCGTCTGCAGTGGAAGCCGGCAATTAATCTATATTCAACGTCCAGACGCGTGGAAGATGCCGATCAACATAACGCCCGAGTCCCACGAGCGCGCGAAACGCGCCGCGTCATCCCTCCCGCGCCGCAACAAGCGGCCGCGCGTCGCCTCCCCGCCGCCGCCGCGCGCGCCCGCCGTGGCGCCGCCGCTGCATCTGGCGCCGCGGGTGCTGTTCTCCGCCATGCCGCAGGTGGACCAGAACAGATATGCGGCTATCGTCAGGTACGTCGCTCCCGCGCCGCAACAAGCGGCCGCCGTGGCGCCGCCGCTGCATCTGGCGCCGCGGGTGCTGTTCTCCGCCATGCCGCAGGTGGACCAGAACAGATATGCGGCTATCGTCAGGTACGTCGCTCCCGCGCCGCAACAAGCGGCCGCCGTGGCGCCGCCGCTGCATCTGGCGCCGCGGGTGCTGTTCTCCGCCATGCCGCAGGTGGACCAGAACAGATATGCGGCTATCGTCAGGTACGTCGCTCCCGCGCCGCAACAAGCGGCCGCCGTGGCGCCGCCGCTGCATCTGGCGCCGCGGGTGCTGTTCTCCGCCATGCCGCAGGTGGACCAGAACAGATATGCGGCTATCGTCAGGTACGTCGCTCCCGCGCCGCAACAAGCGGCCGCCGTGGCGCCGCCGCTGCATCTGGCGCCGCGGGTGCTGTTCTCCGCCATGCCGCAGGTGGACCAGAACAGATATGCGGCTATCGTCAGGTACGTCGCTCCCGCGCCGCAACAAGCGGCCGCCGTGGCGCCGCCGCTGCATCTGGCGCCGCGGGTGCTGTTCTCCGCCATGCCGCAGGTGGACCAGAACAGATATGCGGCTATCGTCAGGTACGTCGCTCCCGCGCCGCAACAAGCGGCCGCCGTGGCGCCGCCGCTGCATCTGGCGCCGCGGGTGCTGTTCTCCGCCATGCCGCAGGTGGACCAGAACAGATATGCGGCTATCGTCAGGTACGTCGCTCCCGCGCCGCAACAAGCGGCCGCCGTGGCGCCGCCGCTGCATCTGGCGCCGCGGGTGCTGTTCTCCGCCATGCCGCAGGTGGACCAGAACAGATATGCGGCTATCGTCAGGTACGTCGCTCCCGCGCCGCAACAAGCGGCCGCCGTGGCGCCGCCGCTGCATCTGGCGCCGCGGGTGCTGTTCTCCGCCATGCCGCAGGTGGACCAGAACAGATATGCGGCTATCGTCAGGTACGTCGCTCCCGCGCCGCAACAAGCGGCCGCCGTGGCGCCGCCGCTGCATCTGGCGCCGCGGGTGCTGTTCTCCGCCATGCCGCAGGTGGACCAGAACAGATATGCGGCTATCGTCAGGTACGTCGCTCCCGCGCCGCAACAAGCGGCCGCCGTGGCGCCGCCGCTGCATCTGGCGCCGCGGGTGCTGTTCTCCGCCATGCCGCAGGTGGACCAGAACAGATATGCGGCTATCGTCAGGTACGTCGCTCCCGCGCCGCAACAAGCGGCCGCCGTGGCGCCGCCGCTGCATCTGGCGCCGCGGGTGCTGTTCTCCGCCATGCCGCAGGTGGACCAGAACAGATATGCGGCTATCGTCAGGTACGTCGCTCCCGCGCCGCAACAAGCGGCCGCCGTGGCGCCGCCGCTGCATCTGGCGCCGCGGGTGCTGTTCTCCGCCATGCCGCAGGTGGACCAGAACAGATATGCGGCTATCGTCAGGTACGTCGCTCCCGCGCCGCAACAAGCGGCCGCCGTGGCGCCGCCGCTGCATCTGGCGCCGCGGGTGCTGTTCTCCGCCATGCCGCAGGTGGACCAGAACAGATATGCGGCTATCGTCAGGTACGTCGCTCCCGCGCCGCAACAAGCGGCCGCCGTGGCGCCGCCGCTGCATCTGGCGCCGCGGGTGCTGTTCTCCGCCATGCCGTAGGTGGACCAGAACAGATATGCGGCTATCGTCAGGTACGTCGCTCCCGCGCCGCAACAAGCGGCCGCCGTGGCGCCGCCGCTGCATCTGGCGCCGCGGGTGCTGTTCTCCGCCATGCCGTAGGTGGACCAGAACAGATATGCGGCTATCGTCAGGTACGTCGTTCCCGCGCCGCAACAAGCGGCAGGTACGATCTTTTTGTGATTCGGTGTCCGATTTTGAGTGATGAATATACCTAGATATTTTTCTAGCCGGAACGAGAGATTGACTAAATGAAATATCGACATTACTGTTATCGAAGAATACACCCTATTCTTATAAAGATGCTAACTTCGTAAAATCATAACGTCATCATCGCTTTATTTTTAAATATCTAATACTTCATATAAAATTCTTGCCTAGAGTATTTCTTATTAGTCTTTGTATTTTAATAGGGACAAAATAAATATAAAGTATTAAAAAATGTATCGTTTTGAATATGATTTGCATTCTTGTGATTTATCTCTAAATTACTGCGCATTATTTATTTATCGACTGACAACAACAAGACTATATCGATAACAATTATGTCGATGTTTAATTTTGTCAATCTCTTGTTCCTACTAGAAAAATATCGAGGTACAGTCAAGTGCAAAAATAAGTATCGAAAGAATCCGTTCATAAATATGTTACAACGTTCTTATTACACAGAATTAGAGTGCACTGGGACATATTTTTGAACGTTTTTGTATACCCCTTATTTTGTCTTCGACTGTATAGTGATGAAGTATTTCGTTGGCTCCGTTTTCTATCGAGCCAATCGATCAACGCGACGTAGGCTTAACGATGGGTAGTTGGAAATAGTGTCCATCGATGTGTTAAGCCACACAGGCTGAAATATATATTTAACTTCATTCTTCATTAATTTAAGCTATAGATGGTTCAAAATTCTTTTCGTTGACTTGTTTCATACCACTCTGTCACGCTTTTAGTTGCTGTTTCGACTCAGTATATAAAAAAAAACCGGTGCACTTGTATTTATTTTTCACACTAGATTTTAATCCATACATCAAAAATTAAAAACAAAACATCATCTCATACAAAAATCACAACTGTGTCACGTTTTTTGGGGACACAAAATAAGACAACGAAAAGAATTTTGACCCAAATATCTTCAGTCAACTTTCACGTAACAGCAAGTAGCTACCCCGTGCAGCCCAAAAAAGTATTTCTTCTTTTAAAAAATCTCTCATAGACGACTTTGAAGCAATCAATTCACCCTAGGTACTTACTAGACTATAAATACGTAACTTTTATTACAGTGAGGATGAGAAAGAAGATACTCTGGTCGCGTAGTTATAAGTAAAGTTTATTTTTCTTTCCATCAGTAGCGACTAGCGGTTACGGGTTAGAAATGGGAAAAGTAGTCTTAGCGCTTAGCGAAATGTAATATTTGTACTTATTTGTGGCGTTTATATGTTAATTCAATTTTTACTTAACTTGTGTCGTCTGTAGATTAAAAAGGGATCACGGATTATAAATATAGATAATATTATAAGCACGCGAAAACTGTCTATGGGGAAATCTGAGCATGTGCATACTCCTTACTCCTGCAGGTATTACTGAGAGAACTACCAATTATTATTTAACATAACTACAGGGTGTAATCGATAAGTGTTTACAGGCCATAAATCCGTAAATATGAGAGATATCAGAAAAAAATTAACTGATATCGAAAGTGTATTACCCAACGAATAAATTTACCCTAATAACTTTTTTGAAATAAGATCAAAAATATCTCAAATGTTAACTTCAATACATTTAGTGCTGGTGACTGCTTTCCATCAGGCGGGCCGTATGCTTGTTTGCCACCGACGTGGTATAAAAAAAAAAAAAAATTAGTACGTAAACCGTTCATTCAAAGACTAGTTAAATACGAATATTTTTTATTTAAGAATAAATGTTAGATTAATTATTTCATAAACGGTAGTATTTTTATTGTATTACAATGTATTCGTACAAATAACGAATCTCTAACAATTTTTTATCTTACGACACCCAACATTTTTTAAGGCTGTAAGTCGTCATACTAAACGTATGGGAGCGTTAAGTTAGTATTTTTAATATTACTTCATCTATTTAGAAAAAGTTATTAATGTAATTTTATTTGTTGGGTAACGTACTTTCGATATCAGTTAAAAGTTTTCTGATATCTCTCATATTTACGGAAATATGGCCTGTAAACACTTATCAATTACACCCTGTATACTGTCGTTTTTTCCCAGACAGATTCGACCGTACTGATTTTTTTTGTATTTTTTACCTTTCTGTATATCAGGACATTCGGTAAAATTCTACTAATTATTTACATTCAATTTGCTACCAAATAATAATTGAATAAGTTTCGCGGTAACAAGATAATATTAACTTCTAACGATTCTGTTTTTTCGTAGGTTACTCGGCGGACTCGTGGTGTCATCGGCCGCGGAGGCCACACACTTAGTGATGGACAAGCTGGTTCGCACCAGCAAGCTCGTCAGCTGCCTCGTCACCGTCAAACACCTGCTCTCCACCGAGTGGGTCCTAGAGAGCCAGCGCCAAAACAAGTTCGCCGACGAGGCACAGTTCGGCCTCAGAGACGAAGCGTTCAACAAAATGTTCAAATGCGACATCTCAGAAGTACTACTCTGCGGCGAACAAAGAAGACGCCTTTTCGAAGGCATCACTTTCTTCATGACACCATGCGTCAAACCTTCGCGGTCATCCTTAACAGAAATAATAGAACTCTGCGGCGGAAAGATCGAGAAGAACCGACGCTCATATGTCTCCATACAAGAGATGCACAGCATACGCCCGTATAGCTATTTAGTGCTCACCGTGCCTAACGATTTACACTTGGTGTATTACTTACTGCAGTCTGAGAAGACTCTAAACGTGGTGTGCAGCACAGAGGTAGTGCTCTCTGCCATAATGCGGCAAAAATTGGATATAGAAGAATTTCTTGTCAAAATAGACTAATTTAATGTTGCATTTTTCGAGTCACTTCCATTTTCCTAACTAGAAAATCTAGCCATCCTAGCTTTCTATCTTGACTGGTTGGGACTAACTACTTTATTATTTTCATTGACATATTTATTTTACTCCTTGTTTTTTTTTTATCTTTAAACAATGTATCTTATTTCATACATGATGCTCGTATGTATTCGCATGTTTTTTTGTAAATGATTTAGGTTTCTCGACTTTTGAAAGATGTTTAGTTTATTTTTTTGAATCTCTAATTTCAGTTTTTAGAGTCCCTTACAAATTTTGCAATTTGATCTTGTTTCATGAGATGCGAATATTTTATTGATGTTATGTGATGCCTTAGTATTAGTAAGAAAGAGGATTTGACTGTCCATATTTAGCGGTTTATACTCAACAGAATCGATGTTGGTCTGGACCATTTTGTACATAGTAAAAAGATGGAATTATATGATGATTTTTGTAAAGTGTTGTATTATTTCAAAACATCTTTACCTTTGTGTCCGCTATTATTAAACCAGAAGATGCCTTTCTACACTCTGGCTGATAGATCGACGCAATTTCAGTGCCAAAGACCAATTAATAAGTCACGATCCACGAATCGATACAGTTTTCGTATTTAACCTTTTTGACTGATATATCGGCTCCGCAAGTTCAACGCCGAAGACCACGTAAGTCACGCTCCACATACCAATATAGACCTTATGGCAAGAGTGTAATGTTTATATTTATTTACTATTTAATTTATTTTCT